>JAQIYH010000005.1:0-25222 GCA_034700885.1 Paratullbergia callipygos | reverse complement strand
TACCAGAGAATTGGGATTCTACCAGAGAATTGGGATTCTACCAGAGAATTGGGATTCTACCAGAGAATTGGGATTCTGAAATGAAAATGACTGTGAAAAAAAATCCAGCCGTCAAAAGTATTTGAATTTTTGCATAGTTATAGATCAACTCATTTCCTACTCATATAAAATAAATTCAGTATAGGAAAACGTTGATACAAAAATGAAAATGACTGTGAAAAAAAATCCAGCCGTCAAAAGTATTTGAATTTTTGCATAGTCAGGTTATAATATTTATTTAGCGAATTTATTTAGTTTGATTTATACATTAATCACTTTTTATGGTATTACATTACAATGAATTTATTAGATATCGAATTTATAAATGTATGCCAAATACAATTTTGCCAAAATATTCAATTAGGATCATATTGTCAAATCATCATTTTCCATTTGGTTTAGTATTTGCTGGCTTATTCGGGAGCGGAGTAAATTGGCCGCCTGGTTTTCGACCCACAATTTCTGAGACTCCCTTCCTGGTTGAAAAAAGTTTCTTGTCGTCACGTTGTTGATTTCGGGCTAATCGCTCGCGAAAGTCACGGCACAAATGACCTCCCTCACAGTTGCACAAGAATGCGCCCTTGTTGTACTTCCCATACTTGAATGTTAGTACGGTGTCCACAGAGATGTCTTTTGCTGCATCAATTACAACACGAAGGCCAGTAGCATCGTAGCTTGCTCGCAGATTTGCATTGACACAGTCATTGCTTATAAATCTTGCTGGGTTTCCAGTTAGAAAGGCTGAAATATAGTGGTCATGTTCTGTCATGATGGAGTACTGTCTATGTCCTGATGTTTCTTCCAACATCTCGTATTGTTGGATTGACATTCGGGTCCCAGTATACTCTATAACTCCTTCTTGCGCAAACAACGGTTCTCTGGCCTTGAGTCCAAGCCCATCTATTGTTTCATCATAGTATATGTAAACTTTCTCAAGTTCGCGATCAACCAGCTTCATTAGGCTAACACTGAAACACGATTGCAAATGAAAAAAAAATAATGGATTAGCGTGGAATTTGAGAGACTGGTGGCAATTGAACTGAATGTTGACATATGAAGAGAATGAAATCTTACATTGGCAGGGAGAACGTTGCGTGTTGAAATCCAGATGGTGTCAATTCGTTCAATTTTTCAATAGTCTTTGCCTGATTATCGACATAGTAAAACACACCTGGAGCCATTCTGAACCGTTTTGTTCCTTCCATGATTAAGATGACTGAGTTCCTGGTAATCGCAAAAAGAAGCACAATAAAGATTCATGCTCATGTCGTTGTGATATCTGTACTGCAATATTAAATTCATTTTGTAAAGTTTTCAATGGACTTACACTGTTGACGAAATATTTCGTAGGCTGTGATTCCTGTGATGAGAAGGTCAAGATGAACGCCAAGAAGATTTATTGAGAATGGCCAATGGAAATTTGATGGCAAATTGAAAGGATATCAAGTAAAAGACGTGTAATGATTGCAGTGATGTGGTGGTGTTGGTAGTAAGCCAGGTAATTCCTTTTTCAGCAATCGTGTTCGATCAGATCACCAAGAGATCAGAAGTAGTGATGAAATTCAAATCACTCTGAAACAGTATATAACTATTCTGAGTCGTACTATGGTTGACAACAAGACTGAACTTTCAACTCAAAATATTTTGAAGAGTACTTTCACTTTAGAATTGAATAAGGAATTGAATTCACCAGATGTTGCTCGTATTTTGCTTAGACTCATAAAATTGAATTTCCCTTTTGATTTTGCAAGCACTGCTTTGGTTTGAGATTATAAAGTACAGAGTAAAAGACGCACGATGATGCTGTTGCGTTGGCTTAAGATTTAGTAGTGCAGACTGAGTAAAGGACAAATGATGATGCTCTTGGTTTAAAGCACTCATCACGTTTTAACTACGACTACGGCTACTATGAACATGAACAGCAAGGCAAACGTTTCGTGGAAGTAGTGCACAAGTTAAAGTGCAATGTAAACTAAACAATGTTGTGTGGGTGGTCCCACAATGTACAACGTGTCAGTAGTAGTAGTACAGTATTATAATACTACTCGCGCAGGCTTGCATCAGTTACATTATTGTCACTTTTGTCACGTTGTGCTTGGCCTTTGTGTAAAGTATGTACAGCATATTATGAGAGAAGAAGTGTCTTGCTATAATTGTAGATGTTTGGTTTAATGTTGCGCGTCTCATTTTAGTCTCGTCTCATCTCATGGCACTAATCTCGTAATATGGATTGCACTGCGCAAGTAATCTTTGATCATTTCGCTGCTGTATCTGGAACTGAGCTGACGTCTTTTTCCTAGTTGTAATTTCTGTCGTATTTTTCCTAGCTACTCTTGTTGTATTTTTCTAAGATTGCTTTATGTCAATCATAGTTTTGGCTAGTGTTTAGTGTAAAGTGCATGACTGGAAAATAGCCTGTGTTTTTCATGTCAATTTTTTTTTCTTAGCATCATTCTCCACATCATTTAATTTATGAATCAGTCATCACCGCTGATCAAATCCAGTCGAATGCAAACCCTCATCAGCAACCGCTACATGTTTGTACAGTTTTTGCTGTAAGATTGCTCAAGTAAAAGACGTTTCGTGGACCAACCAGGTAACAATTTGTTTCACATACTGAACCAATTACTCTTTTTGTGATAGTCAAAAGCAAATTGTTCTTGTTGGTGGTTGGTTTTGTGTTCTAGGTTTGTATTCAGTTTGGTCAAAAGCCAGCCGCATGTTCATTTACTAATTAAGCTAATCGGATTCTAATTCTTCTAATTACATTCTATTTGACAGTGTCAGAGGTGAGAAGAATATTTTGGATTGGTCATTGTGTTGGATCTCCTTTTGGCTACCAACCGGATTCTTCTACAACACCAGGTTGGACTTCAAACCGACGGTACGGTTGTGGAATTCTATTTGCTTTTGCATTCATGTTTCTAGCTGTGGTTTTGAGGCTTGTAGTTGTTGAGAATACTGTCCATGTGCAATCATCCAGTCATAAGTAAGTAGAAATCATATAATTAAATAGTAATCATAATTAATTAGTAATCATAATTAATTAGTAATCACAATATAATAGTAATCACAAACATCAATGTAGTATAAACCAATCTGATAAATTTTGAACCAACTGAAGTCTGAATCTAAACTAGCGTAGTTTGATATGAAGGGTAGTAGAGTTTTTTCTGAAACGGAGCCGCCATCGCTCTTCCAATACCAAATTAATCAATAACATTGTTGATGGCTATTCATGAACAGTCGTGCTGTGCAAATTTGAGCATGTTGTTTATGGTAGAGTGAAAGTAAATTCGCGAACGTGCATCAAGCTATAAAAATACGCAGTGAAACAGTCAGCCGAGCATTTTATCTTTATTGTTATTACTGTTGCAATTGAGTTCGAAAACACTGACAAATTTTGGTTTTGTAATTCCATTCATTGGATTTCATGCATACGAGTTGCCGACAATTCACTTTCATACGCACAATAGTAGAATACATCAAAAGCGTTCTGCATCAGTATGACGCAGGAAAAGGAAAAGGAAATTGTTGCGTGTTCAACACAACACACATCATATGCAATGGCACAGGTATGTGGAGAAAGTAGCGAGTAATGTGGCAGTTGCATAATCTCTTGGCCCTGCCTTGTGCATTGTATGTTGTACTGCATGGGGTGAGTTGTTGTAACTGGCTATCATTGTTTTATTGTTGCGCATTTCCTTGGACTCACATCACATCTCATTGCAGTAAGTTAGTTGTGTTTGCTCATCTTGCGTTTGAGTGCTCTCTTGTGCACTCGTCTTTTTCTTTGCACTTTTGACTTTTCATCGCTAAATCTTTAATTGACCTTCTTTTCAATTATTTCAGTGTGGGGTATACTAATCCTGTATAATATTGCTGGTCACTGCCGACACTTCTTTTTCTCTGAATTACGTAACATATACAACAAACATCCAATCTGCTACCAGATTAATTCCTCCGATTGCCGCAGACCAGAAGAACAGATTATTCTAGACCAGTTAGGTCTAGGTTAGTTGCGTATTTTTAAATTTTAATTTTGGCAAGCAAAAGACGCGATCAACAAGCTACAAGCAGCAGTAGTAGATGAGCATGTGGCTTCTAATTTCCAGAACTGTCTGAAGGGAATTGAAAATGATTTCATGCTTACAAACTGTAAATTCTCTGTGAATCGTATCATTCAACTGCTATAGTAGTTTTATTTTCTTTATTAATATAATATTTTCTTTCCACGTTCACTGAAAACATATCTCACTGCTGGCCAATTTGGAATCCGTATTTAAAGTATTTAAAGTTTCGCCGATGTTATTCCAGTCCCGGTTGGCTAAAACTGAAAATCTGAAAAATTGTTTTCGTTACAGGTGCCATTCAGCCATTTATCATTTGGGCAAGTGCTTTTTAGACCTAATTTGTGACTTGAGTTGATGTTTGGAAGGATCTTCAGCCAACCACAATAACAAGATAACAATGGATTGCTTCGCCATCCATATTCGCAACTTGCCAAAAAACATTACGGACGATAAACTGAGGAAGGAGCTTGCATTAATAGACGGAAATGGTAAGTCGAAGTACCAGCATTCCACATCGTGTAATTATCAACTCAACGCATTATCATCATGTGTAATGTTAAAAATCTTCATACAAAAATTTTTTTACACAGTATTTCACAACGAAATTGGGGTAGCGATTTACCGTGACGGAGATAAAACATCAGCAGTTGTTTCAAATATTAATGCAGACTATGAGGATTTAGAGTTTGTCAGTCGGAGTTCAAAAATTCAACAAAGGAACTTTGTCATCAGGCAGGTGAGTCCAATGGAAGTGGTGGATATGAATCCCTTTCAAATGCACAACAAATGCAAATGCAATGTTGTGTTGATTTATATATTATATTGTACAACTCCACATACGTAATCCCGCGTCTTCTCATATGTGGCAGGATTTTGGGATGCCAAGAGATGGAAACGGTGATTTTGAACTGAAACAATCAGAACAAGTGCGCGACCACATGTACGGCTCAGGTGCAAACAGCATTTTGAACCATGTTTTCAACTACAGATTTTTGGAAAGAATTGGATTGGTAAAAGAGAATCAGTTTGTCTTGTATATTTATACAGTATGTACAGAATATTGTGAATATTGTAAATTTTGTGAATTGTGAATATTGTGTCAATGATGCACAAATGTATATTAGTGCTAACCGAAATTCTTGCCCATGTGGTAGGTATCAAAGGAATTGAGAGCCAAACTGAATGACGTTGGAAACATTCACGTAACTCATTTTGACAAGAAGAAGCGTATGGAACGAATTGAGTTTGTTACAATTTTTGAATGCATTCAAGCAATTCGTAAGTTTGCAAATTGCTAAATATCATGTCTCACGTACCTTCATATTTGTCCTATATAGAGATTTCCATGTACAGGCAAATTGAATAATCCACCTCAAATTCAATTCGAATCAATGACTAGAAAAAGCATATGCAAAGATTAGAAAGGACTTGGAAGATTTGGTGAAATCATTTCACCATCCGGTAAGCCACAAATAATAAATGCAAACATTGAAATTGATTTCAACTACTGCCACTCAAATGTACTATGTGTCACATATCTACAAACACATTGGTACAGATTATATGACTAATATGACCATGTTCTATGAAATGATATTTATTTCTTTGTTGTTGCTCAACAGTGATGAACAGTACGAAATCTGTAGTCTTATTTGAGAATATGGATGAAGAAATTCTGGATGAGCGCAAGATCAAAAGACTGCAGTCTTTCTGTTGGCGGTGCAACAGACCATTCGTAATTATTGGCTTCCAAATACAGATGAAACACTTTATCGGCCGTTGCTCGTGCAAATACACAGAGTAAGTGAGGATGCCATATTACATCTCAAGTTGACGGTTTGCAGACACATTTAGCAGACAGCAAGCATGTGCACAAAATTCGTTTGCAAAAAGTTTATTTTAATTAACTTGAATATGTCCACTTTCCATTTTAGCTTTGGATGTAACGAGCCATTGCAAAATGAGATTGCTTACCACAATCATGGCGAAGCTTTCACTCGACTGGGGGTTGTACGAAATGTTGACGAGGAAGATGACAACAACATACAGATTGACCAAAATAAACAGCTCTTCATAATTCACAAGAAGCTGTTGCCACGCTATGAGAATGCACTACATTTTATGAACATCACACTTCCTGTTCTTCAAGAAGAATGGAATTATGAATCCAAGACATTTACTGATAAGTACAAATGTTTTGGAATTGTACAACATGTTATGTTCATTGAGAAAATTGAACTAGAAAATGGCAAAGCAAAAGATATATTTCACGTTGAGATTAAAGTACCGTTGAATGATTTTTGGAACTCGAACAACTTGAGAATTGGCGTTGCAAATATTAGCCGTGGAGAAATGGTGAGATATTTTTAGGATAGCCGACCGCATAACCATTGTATCACATAGTATTGGAAAATGATAATTGAAACCACATTACTCTTTTCGATTTGTAGGCACAGGGTCGAAGAAGCATCATCAGGAAAATGATTGATGGCAATGGATATGTGACAATATATGCAAGTTCAAGTTTGAAGAACCTAGAATTAGGAGAACAGCTTGTTGTCAGACCTCTGCCAGATCATGCGGTTTACCGCTCAACCGTAAGGTTAATCCGTGAGTGGGTGAAGAAGGAAGAAGCCGGTGCAGTTAACAACATTTTCAATGCGCTATTGAATAAACCGTTTGACTTAGAGATACCATCAGTCGTAACCCGTACAGCGGTATACAAAGTATTTTTCTCTGATTTGCAAAATGAAGACCAGGTTTGTTTATTTGCATTGCATTTCTTCTCCTTCAGTAAAATAGTTGATATTTGTGGCTGATGCCGTATAATTTCTTTGCAATTGTAGAAGTTGGCTGTAATTAGAGCTTCTCGCAATTTCGTGTCTGTGTGTCAAGGACCTCCAGGAACTGGAAAAACACATACTGCCGCACTTATTGTCCATTTTATGGCATTGCATACAGACAGACCAACACTCGTAATGGCAGCATCAAATGTGGCTGTTGACCAGCTGGCAAAGAGAATTGGTATACTCGAGGACAAGTATAAGCAACGAATGGTGAAAGTATTGCGAATATATTCAAAGAAAAGGGAAAGAATGGGCCAAGGTTAACAGGAAAAATTGAGCAGAAATGCATGTTTTTCATTTTCATTTTAGTATTGCCAAGTAAAACAAAGACTTTTGTGCATAATTATAGGAACTGAGTATGATGACAACGCCCACATTTCAACTCTACATGGCGAAGTAAAAAAGTCCTCCCGTTGGGTACAAATCCCATTGACAAGAGAATCAGAGCCAGAGGATGAACAGAGTGAACAGTGCATCGTTAGAAGTAAGTTCAGTATACAGTATAATAAATTTGAATGCATTGCATTGTATGTGTTGGATTTAATTTCGCAACACTAAAAAAACCTTAATCCATGCCTTCCACTGCTATCGCATAGAAATTCTCAATGATGAAGACCATTTGCTGACTAAAGATGAACGTGAAACATTCGAGAAACATGTGACTGAAATTGAGAAAAGTGTAATGAACCAGTTCACGGTGTTTGCATGTACAGTATCCACCGCCACTGACTCACGAATAGAAGGTTGGATAACAAAGGAAAATCCAAAAAAAAAGGACAAAGATGTTGGAAATACAGATGCCTCAAAAACCAAATACAGCCAACAGAAAAATCTCATAGGAACAATACTTTATGATGAGGCGGGGCAACTACAACATACACACATGATGGGCCCACTCCACTTTAACCCTGAACGTGTAGTCATTGTCGGCGATCAGCTTCAGCTTCATGCAGTCATAAATTCCTATGCCGCAGATACAGCTGGACTTGGTCGATCATTAATGGATAGTAACTACTCAATAAGGTAGAGGAATGCATTTCACGCTCTCACTTTCATGTCAATGTAATCTTGAATCTTGAAACTTAACTTTTATTGAATTCTTTTCTGGTCTCAATCCACTTTTTAACAGACACTGTATTGATTCTGCTGCCAAAATACCATGGACAACCTTGTTTCTGCAGTACAGAATGGAACCACTCATTTGTGAAATTGTATCACACACAACGTATGATGATAAGCTTACTAATGCTCCATCCGTCAGCCGCAGACAATTTGAATACGCATCCCAAGTCAAAGACTGCCTGAATCAGTTTGAAGTTGTTTGTGGTCCATCTGTTAGTTGTATTGGTGTGTTTGACTGCAAGGAACATGAAGAAAAAGTAAGTCCTTACTTTCCTTTTGTCAATCCGAGCACATTTGACAACATAGCCATTCCACATCATATGTTCATTGAATTATGAGTGATTGAATTGTTTGAGACTTGATTGATTCTGTTCATTTTTCACAGGCTGGAACCAGTTACCTGAACCACATGGAGGCCACTCGCATTACTTCACTAACCGTTACCTTGATGGAGAAGGGTGTTCCTGCTTCTAGCATTACAATTGTAAGCTTTTACGAAGCCCAACGAGTCCAAATAAAAAACATGCTGCAGAATACGATAGCTATGGTACGTGCTGATATTTTATTTTTTCTAAACATGCAAACCAAGTTGGATAAAGAATAAATAGCCCAAATTTTTAATTACTTTCAGAACGTGCGTGTCATAAATTGTGACGGGTTTCAGGGTGGGGAAAGTGACATTGTTTTGCTGACATTCGTACGCTCGAATTTGCACAAGCGAACTGGATTCACATCATTAGCCAATCGGCTTAATGTCAGCATCTCAAGAGCGAAATATTTTATGTTCATATTTATGAACTATAATCACTTTCGAGATTGCCGTGCCCAAGCAATGAAGTCGTTCCTCACATCACTAAAGAAAAATGCTATTTTCTATAAATAGCATTACTACCATCGACACTATAATCCTGTCATGTAATTGATTAATGTCTGAATTTCAACTCTGTCAACTAATTTAATGAACTATGAAATGCAATTGTTAATGAACTATGAAATGCAATTGTTAATGAGCAACTTATTTAAATATTTAGTGAATGAATGAATACACTATGTACTGAATTTGTTATTAAATGAATGGATGGATAGGTTATCGTTTTGTGAGCCATTTTGGGTAGCATACAGTCAACTGACATCCACGTTCAAATTTCAAAATCAAATCTCAAATCAAGAACGCTTTTATGGGACATGAAATATCAGCCAAGTAAAAGACGATCAGCCTCATTTGCAGTAAAATGAGGCTGATCATTCAGTGCCTTCTACGCACTGAATGCATAAGGCGAGCGATTCGTCGCAAATTGTACTAGTATTTTAATAGCACATTATTCTTAACTAATAGGGCAGATAACTATGTAACTATGTCCAACATAATTGCAGCTACTTTTGTTTAACTTTTCTTTTCTATAGTTGCTTTTGTTTTTATTTTGTATAAGTTTGTTTTCACTTTCGATTGTTAACTAAGCTAATCCAGGTAGATCATCGTAGCAAATGATGTTCAAACCAAAATTCAGGCAATTCTCATATGTTTAAAATTTCTAGTGAATGTTTTCCTTTTTTTGTACTTGAGTTGAGTAACTTACAATCAATAGTAATTGATTGTTCATAAGCATAGTTTTTCTGAGCCCTATATATCATTTTGACTAAATTCATAAAACTCCTACATCGTTCAGTTCAACCTATTTTGTATCAGATTGAGTAGTAGCCGTTCTCAAACATCACCATCTGCCACAACTTGGACGTCAAAATTAGCAGAAGATCCCCACAATTATGCCATTCGACCACTGCAAAGAGAATTGGGGAAAGCGAGCAAATCTGTTGTTCCGAACTGGGTTCCGAACTGGTCTTCAGTTGCTAACCCAGTCTGAGTCAAAACAATTTGGTGGCATTCATACAAATACTGAGCTTGCGATCAAAGCTCCTGGGAAATTGATCCGTCAGACTGTGTTGGAAGTAAAATCGTGCAGTTAGTAGCTAGCTATATAATTATATATGCAATATCTGACACATACGTGATATGAATAGAGAGGGCAAATCAGTTGTTTAATTCCAACCTTTTCGTTTTCATTGTCCAGATACTAAATTTCAAGATACGAATGATGGTACCGTTTCTCTGAAATTTCATTGCCAGGATAAATTGGTGCCAGGTCTCTACGCATCCATTGAAGCTATGCACAACGCGGACAGGAGGTAATATATTTTGCCTAGTACCAATTTTGCCTATTACCATTACTTCGCAACGTTTACGCTAATCCATATTTATTCATTTGTTTTATTCAAAAACTAGACAAAGTGTTGGAACAATTAATTTGGAATTAGAGGAAGACATTAGCCAATTTCATTTCGAAAGTGTTTTCACACCAGACAAATTACTGTCAAATACGCTTTACGCTGGCATGCGATATGGGGTCAGCAAATTCTTGAATTCATGAATTCTTTCTACCTGACATTTATTTAATCATTTCCCTCTCTCCTTCTCATTCCATTTTAAATATTAAAATTCAACAGGGTTTATTCTTTGGCTGCAAGATCAAAGAAGATGTACATATGTCTCCGTTCGCACTAGATGCTGTTGTGAAAGATGAAGTGTCAATAATCGCACGATTTTGTTCCAAAAATTTCGAAGTTAATGCATGGTATGTGAGTCAAATATTAATATTGCATTGATTGGCCTGTTGGCATTCGCCAACAGTCGCTTTAGTATAATGAGCCAATTCAGTCGTTTCATTTCTGTATTTTAATTTGTATAGCCGAGACCATAATGGATGTTTGAACGCAAGCATGTACTGGAAGTCCAGTGAAGAGAGTGAAATAGGTGAAGTGAAAGTCTTTCATTAGTAACAAGTATAAGGCCTTTTTCAGTAACGAAATAGTAACAATTGATTAATTATAGTTGATGTTCTCATTTTCAAGGAACAACGATTGATTCAGTTGGTGATGGATTCGACTTTGCCACGCTTAAGTATGGATTTGCAACAAAGTTTAGTATTGGAAGTCATACATACTGTCGTCTCAAATTCAACAATGATAAGGAGGCTGGTGTTTCTTTTGAGAGAAAGGAGGTGCTTCCAGGCGTGTCAATTGCGCTTTCCGCATTGTATGATGGGAAAAAAGCAAGTATTTTAGAAGCTGTCAAATTGGGCCTCTGTTTGAACATTGATCCATCAAACTCGGAAGATTAAGTGTAATAATTAGATGATGTAGAACAATGCAAAACATTTGCACTTGATGAAACCTAATTTGCAATCGAAATAAAACTCAAATTTTTTTTCAAATTTTATTCAAATACTTTCATTGTCTGAACGCAGCACGAGTATGAGTATGAGTATCCAGCATTTGAAACACATACTGTGTTTTAAACTCACTTAACCCATACATTGCTGTGCTTTTGTCTCTTTTTTCAACTTTCCTATCGCTGAGCTTTTAGCCCAACACATGAGCTCCTTCTGCTTTTTATAAATGAGTGGATCCAATATTGATTCCTATTTAACTAACTTCGAGGTAGAAGGAGGAAGATTATTTTCAAAGTTGTGTACGAAAAGATCAAAGGCATCAAAAATTCCACCAATGTCTGTGAATGGAACAAACCAAATACAACACTTGGTCAAACAGTTTCCAGCCATCAAAATAATTTGTAATTTTTTATGATTACATAGTAGGGTTTGAGCTTCCCTTGCAGCATACTTTTAATAGGGGAAACCGTTGTTTTGAAAATGTAAAAACTCTGAAATAAAAGCAAGTCGGTTTATGTTCCAGAATCTGGTAATGAAGAACCTACCAAATCATGACAAACGATGACTTCACCTCATACTATAAATGCACACTTCAAGTGTCTTCAAAATTATAATGTCGGTAATCTAATGCATGTATGTATGGCGTCGTGTGTAACATTATCATAATTGATATAATCATGCAAGATGAAATAATGATATAATGATGCGAAAATATAATCATGCAAGGTGAAGCACATAATTATTTTTGCTTGGATTTATTTTTCATCAACAACAACAACTCATGTTTCATATCAACTCGAATCAGAAATGTAACATGAGGTTTAAAATATGTATTGTGAAGGATGTGTTAATAAGAAGAGGCCAGAAGAAGAAATCAGAAAAACAACAAATTATAAACTTGAAGGTTTGTTAAGAACATTATGAATCAGAATGAATTTTTTTCTTGCTTTCACTAATCATCCAAATCCTCATCTTCAATCTTCGGAGCCAAATAGTAGCGAATGTATCCTTTGCCATCGATCTTGAATTGTAGGGTTGCTTGATACGTTGTTTTAGAGGGTGCTGGAATGATGAAGGGGAAGCCGGGGGATGGGTGAGGTGACTACGAAGATGATTTGAACAACAAAACGTACGAGTTGGTGTCAATGTCAGCTTTGGCATCATCCCAACTTACACGGCCAACTCGATGGTCGTTGTATTCGTACCAGACATCATCATCGTCCTTTGCCAAAGTCACGTAGTGCCCTCCGTTCGGATCCTCTGTGCAAAAAGGAAATAGTCAAGAACTCATATGCTGTTACTGAGGACAAACTTGGTTGGACCTACCTGCATCCGGGTAGTAAATGACAGCAGCGTACAAGGTCCATACCTTTTTTGAATTACATCCGAGAAATATAAATTTGCCAGGATTAATGGTAATTGAGTCTGAGCAAAATGCAAGCTTGAAATCTGCCGCAACTCGAAATCTGAAACGATGCACAAAACGTTCGACATTAGCACGATAAAAGCAGATCTAATGCGGCATGGTTATCAACTATAGTGTATAGTTTGATCTTGTGTAAGTGACATTACATACCTGATGAGATTTACAAACAGAATGTTTCCAAAATGTGATGATTTTATGCTTTTTACAACATCTCCAACTATGTTGCACTCGGGGCATCTGTAGTCATTAATCACGTCGCTGTTCGAACATGTAAAAAAAATGTTTTAGCAGTTGGGGTCACCATACGCGAAGTTGTAGGAAAGTCCATTCTGACACTATTCAGAATCTTACCACTCGAAGAAAAAGGTGAAACAATCAAAAATACCGACAGCAGCGGTGGTATGTGCTAATTTATGATTATTAGCTATAGTATGAGAAGAATATCCATCAAAATTTACTCTCAATCTTGGAGTATCGATGACACTGATTGTGGAATTGCCTGTAACGAAGCACCCTGTGCACCCTCGAAGGAGGCACATGTCACATCTTTCCCACTTGAAACATACATGGAACATGGTGTAGTCGTCAATTTAATATAGATAGTTGGAACGTATTAACGTATGTACATGTTATCACAATTCTAGGACTTACCGATTCGTCTACAAACGCGACCGAAGCGTTATTGGGTATGGAGTATGTGGCCGCCAACAAAGCACGCAGGTATACCTCGGGTAGTTTCTTTGGAGTTGCTAAAGCCACTTGACATGATTCATTGTTAGAAGGTGCGACAAATTGAAGGGCAAGCACTGCGTCAACGTCTTCGAAAACATGAGCAGGGGAAAAGAAGACGTGGTAAACTTTTCCTGCTTCCACCTTTGCGTTGTCCTGATTAAAATATGAAGACTTGTTGACTATCACAGGGAATGGAGTGTTTGTTTTGGGATTGAATTCAGTATAATATTACCTGGATAATCTGCATTCGGGATGGTGAAACCTCGTACATGACGACAACCAAACGGTGCGTAGTTTCTGCACCAAGTTTCACAGCTAAGGATTCCTTAAGTCCTACAATACTTGATATTCCTGTCACGTGTTGTTGCAGCATCTTCACGTCGGTGGAGCCCATGGTATGCACATATATTTCTAATCAGGAAGGAATGAGTATGAAATCAGATGTAGATAGTGGTTACTTTGTTTCCGGTATCAAGTACTTGGTAGAGCAAGGAATTCAAGCTTTGTAAATGTAACTGTAACTCATACTTGTGTTGGGTGTCCTCGTGGACAAAGGAATGACGTAGAATTTTTCTTTGTTTTCTTTAACCACACCGCAGCATTCAGTCTGGTACTGCAAGTTAATTAACACCAATTATGAGAACGTATGGCACCCTAAAGACATACAACTATATACTTAATTCGAGCATCATATTCCATGTGATTAGTATACCTGGTATGTGATGTCACCTCCAACTTGTGTAAACCAATCTCTGGCTCTACTTGCATCAATTCCGGTGGACACCTGCAAGAAGTTGATGTTTCCAAGTATTGCAAATCATTCTCGACATAATTGCAAAGCCACGCGTCGAGGCCAGTGCAGGGACAAAACTAACCTCACATTGAGAGTACACTGATCCAACAGCCTGGAAAAGAAGACGCAGAAAGTCCATAGAATCCTCCTGCAACAAGAAATTGTTCATTTTGTCGGTTCATAAAATTTCAAAGTTGTGGCGCAACAACAACTGTATTTCTACTTCTCGTTCAGATGAGCGGCATGCAGGCAAAAATACTTGTTAGTAAGATTCTGTGGGTCAAACAAATTGTAGCTCATCGTACCTGTGTCCCATGTTGCAGTTGTAACATTTTCATGAGTCTGTTAATTGAAAGTGAAGTCGTAGTGTCTTTTGCCAAAGCAGAGAGGACATTACTCAGCTCGTCTACGATATGCGTGTCTTCATTGATATCCTCCCAGACCGGATCATCCCTAGAGCGATGTCCGTTTTAGATATACAAGTTGTTGGAGAATGCGTGAGAAATGAGACATGGGGTGGTACGCCATTGTAGTAGTTGGCTGGCGCGGGAAGAAAAGCATTTGCTGGTGTCTCCATTACCTGTCTGTGGGAAGTAGCTTCAAGATGTCAGCGTGAAAGAGCAGTTGCAATGTAGCAATGGCGTAGCAGATGTTGTTTGTGTTTGTTATTCCCCTCTTCTTCTTGACCTTGACCTGTCCTACTGATGGCAACACTTGAGTACACTTGTGGTGAGACTCGTCGGTGGTGGCCACGGCACGTTGAAGTTGTTCGGGCCTCTCGGACAAGCTGGTATGTTGTATGCTTGCATTTATGGTAGCTTTACAATATTGCTTGTTAATTGTGACTGCTGGGGTTTCTGTTGTGATTACTGGGGTTTTTGATGTGACTGCTGGGGTTTTTGATGTGAGTGCAGGGTTGACCGTTTGGGTGATTGCAAGGCTTTTTGATGTAACTAGTGGGTTTTCTATTTCTTTCTTCTAGATATTAGGCAAACATGTATACTTTAGGAACATAACTTTGACAGCACATAATCCGTATGTTGGGGAATTGGCAAACTCGTAGACTAACCTTCTCCTCTTCACAATGAATTGATACACACTGTTGAGTATTGATTGATAGACTTACCATAATTGTTCCATCCTGTTCGTGCTTTGGCTTCACCTTCCGAGAAAGGCCAACACGTCTCATTTTGCCAATAGTGAGAAGTTGAATTAGAAAGACTAAGAAAAGATTTCGTTGGTGTTGTTAGAGTAAGGTTCTAGGTGTGAGCCGTTTTTGGTATGGTCAAGAAGCCTTGGTTTGGTTGAATGAATTCACGATGTTATGAGTTGGAAGGTAGTCTGAATCCATCAGATTTGGATATGGCGATAATTGCAAACTGTTCATGTCTTAAACCATTGCAGTTTTCTCAAGGAGCAAGTTCGTTGACCTTGTTTCACGATGATGCATATACTCGCCGCCGAATTACTCTGAAGTTCATCGTATACATAACATTTTGCCACTTTGGGCTGTCAAAGTCAGACCAAGAGAGTGAGCACTGAGTGACAAATAAGTGCTTTTGGGAAAGGTTGTGTTTACGATTCTTGTCCATATTCTTGTCATGCTTTTCTTGGGTGAAAGCATAGCTGATGCCAATGGAGAAGGCAAGAATTGTTGATAGAAAAGAGAACATGTAAAAGACGACGACAAATGCCAATGCAATGCCAATGCAATGCCAATGCAATACCAATGCAATACCAATGCAATACCAATGCAATACCAATACCAGAGACATTTGATGGGGAAACTGGTCATCATTATTCTCAGTCGACTGCGATCATGTATGACCTGCCCAAATATTATGTTCATTCAAATTATACTTTGTCCATGGTATTTAGCGATAAAGATGTGAGGATATGACCATAAGCAAACGCACTGAGAGTTACCTTTTTGTAATATATACATGATCCTAAAATTCATTCCACTCAAAAATTCACTCGTGATTGAGTATTCCATTGGAACAGATTATGGGCAAAATTGTCAAAATATATCGAGAAAAAGACGATCCATCGAAAAGATGTAAATGGCAAACTTTCAATACCACCACCACCACGACTGTGCTTTGTTCAGTGCTCATGCTTGCCGTCATCATTTCATCTCAAAGGTAAACTTTAAAGAAATTGGTTGTACTCATGTACTCTGCACTAAATCACGTTGTAATAATGTTATGATGCTGCTGCACGTCTTTTGTTTCAAAATACAACTGTTTATGTATAGCACCTGATAAAAAAATTACACATGTTGACGTTGTATCATTTGTCCAATTCAATTACAACCCAATTATATCAATAGCAAGTTCATTTTGTGTGTTGAAGTTTGTGGCATTTGAATTTTGTCACCACTTACTTAAGTTGCTAAAATCTATGAAAAAGCCATTTAGTTCGAAGTGAAAGAATGACATGTTATGCCTGTGACATGACTACATTATCATGACATGCATACATTATTACATGTTTACCAAATTAAAATCTATATGTATGAATCGTGGTACATGTATGAATTCCATGCACACTACGAACAACGCTTCATTTCAATGGCACACTGCACCAGAAGCGTAGCATTTAATATTACATTGTGGGGGAGACGTCGCGTTCTGCAAAAATGATCATCTCACCATTTTATAACATCCTT
Organism: Paratullbergia callipygos; assembly: GCA_034700885.1. Taxonomy (NCBI): domain Eukaryota; kingdom Metazoa; phylum Arthropoda; class Collembola; order Poduromorpha; family Tullbergiidae; genus Paratullbergia; species Paratullbergia callipygos. The sequence goes on along the minus strand of JAQIYH010000005.1, from coordinate 8,293 downwards.
AAATAAATGAACACGTACATGTACACTTGTCACATCGTAGTCATTGTACACGCTACGCATCGAATGTACGGTGAGCAAAGCGTCGCGTATCGTGTCATTAGTACAAGGCTTTCGTGTTGTGTATCATCTCGTTTTCATCTCAAGCAGCGAGTCTCCTCGCTTTTGCAACTCATTTCGCTTTTGCAACTCATTTCGCTTTTGGATATTGAAGTGAGCACTGAGCAGATGTGCCTCCTCAGTTATTTCGTTCTCGTCTTTTTCTTAGTGCTATTCATTTAAAATAGATTTCTTTTCATTAATGAATTCAAGTTATATATGAAACTGTTTGCAATTAGCAATTTGTCTGATGTACGTCTTTTTCTTAGTAACTCTCTAACCTCTACCAAATGTAAGCAAACATAATCATCAGTGACAAGTGACGAGTTGGTAGTTGGCTTCCAATCAATTTTGGTGAACTGTCCTCATCTTTCATTTGAGTGTTGGTGTGATATTGGCCAAGGAAAAGACGGATCGGTGCAACTTGTAAGTAATAGTTTGCTCTCAACCATGTCCAATCAGTTGATTTTTTTGCTTAGGTGAAAGTTTGCCACTTGGGTATGGGCAGCTGCATGACTGCAAGTGCGCAATCAATTCAATTCAATCATGTGTAGTCTATATAGTTAGTAGTAAGTCAAACTGCCTTAAAATTCTGATTCACTGCATTTGATTTCATTTCTTAGTGCAGGTGCAATTTTTTTGGAGCTAAAGATTCTACTGGATTGAATAATTGGATTTGATTCGTCATCCAATTTGATCGTACAGCAGCATCAGTTGCGGCATTAGGACCGCAACTGATAAGGCCGTAACACTATGACTCTATCTTTTCGCCACTACTTTCAGTGTTCAGTGTTTTGAATGGTGGTGAGAATGCAATTAATAGGTCGTAAATCAATTAATCATGCATATATCACAAATAGAGCTTGTCGTATTAATATTAATTAAGTTCGACCCAGCTGAATCTGAGTCAATCTCATTTGTATAAGACGTGAATGAATTTTGTAATGAAACGGCGTCACTATACAATCTCCAGTCGTCTCTACCATGCAGTGCTTTCTCCACCTACTGAATTGTTACACATTCTAGTTAAAGACCAATAGTGCAATATTTATACTGATAATTTGTTCAATTTGGGACATTGTATAAAATCATCATGCTGCATCCATATATTAAGCTAACTCTGAATCTTTTGTCTGAGACTTTGCAGTTGTACTTAACTTAACTTTGTTGCACAAGGTAATTGAAGCGTACGGACTCCGAAAACGAATTACGTAGAATTCATTTTCATAAGAATGCGGTTATTGCGGTGGAAGTCGTGGAAGCTTCTGAAACGTTTCGCAACATGCATTTTACGTTGGAAAGTGATGTGTAGAATAAATCACTTGACACATTTATATGCGTAGGACCTGAGCGTGCAGAAAGCATCTACCTTTGTCATCTTCATATTCGTCACATACATACATGTAATCCAACACATTATGAGAATAGAAAGGCCGTAATTGGTTGCGATTCATTTCTTGTTGCGGGTCTTCTTCCAATTTCATCTCATCACATTGAGCTTGTTGTACTGCTCGCCTTGCATGTATTTCTCCTTGTACGGTCTTTTTCTACAGTGATTGTCTTTCATATCAAATTCTAAACTTACTGACTTTAGAAATTTGACTCTGCGGGTGTAATAGTGTATTCATCATCACTTTCTTTTTCTTTTATGCGTATCAATAATATTTGTCATTTTTTTTGATCCTTTCAGTACGAATTCTACTATATTGGTCACTGGTGCCCGTCTTTTTCTTTGAATTCTCAACATAAAATCATTCTGCAACTTCCAGAATGCAACTTCTTCCAGAATGTTCGTGTCGTCAATTGTGACGGGTTTCAAGGTGGAGAAAATGATATCGTTTTGCTAAGCTTCGTGAGATCCAATCTTGAAAAACACCTTGGCTTTACTTCTGCTGCCAACAGACTTAATGTCATGATCTCAAGGGCCAAATTCTTCATGTTTATTTATATGAACTTCGAGCAATATCGTGATAGTTCAGCTCAGGCAATGAAAGCATTCTTAGCTTGTCTTAAAGAGAATGCTGTATTCTATCGATAGTGTATAAATCTGTCAATTAATTACTGCTTTCAATAGTGTAGTTTGTTCTTGTACACTAGTTACAATTAATTAACTGGAACGACACTTGTAATTCTGACACTAATTTACTAAACACAATGATATAATACCAAATTATTTAATGAAATTGTATTCAATTAATTAATGAAATTGTCATTGAATGAATGATCTATTGTTTTGTGAGTCATGTACTAATTTGATTAGTTTACAATCAATTGGCATTTGCTTTCAACTCAAGTAACGAAACATTACATAAAATATCAGCCAAGTAAAATACGAGCGACCTTGTTTACTGAAATATTTTCCAATGTATTCAGTATTGAAGTGAACCCATGCGAGACCAATTTAGATCGTGGCATCATTTTTTTCACATCCCAATTCAAAATAGAGAGTCCATTTTGACAATGTCGCCTCCACCATGATTGTTGTATTCTCACGCTGGACTGCAATGAAAGTACAAAAGTGTCACAACTTGTACCTTGGCAAATCTCGTGTGATGCAGTAAAGGGTTGACCGCATACATGTATCGGTCTTGTTGTGTTTCTGAATGAGTTTTTGAAACATGAAACGACGTGAAGCGTGACCCGACCTTATGTGTGCAAAAAGGTTGATTTTCTTCTCATGTTGCGTGTGTTGTGTACATGTACCGTGTCAACATTCATTCACAATTGGGTAAAAGACACGTCAGTCAATTTTCACATCCAAAGCTTTTAATCACGAGGTCATTCAACTTAAACAGCAAACATTTCAATCGTATTTTACTCGGCATCCCTTCCTCTATGCACACAGCAGTAGTTTTGCACCGCAATCGTTTTTAGTTTTTCATTAGTCGAGTCAGCATTCAAGTAACCGTGTAGTTCAGTCGTGTAGTTTTTTCTCCGTAAGTCCGTATTTCTTCACAGTAAGAAACTTAACCTAATAGAAATTCTTTGTTTTAAACTAAAACTAGCTAAACTTTATCTACATTTTGACGTATTTTTCTTTGCAAATCACCTCGTCTATCTTGCCTCCATACCTGATCGTCAACGTCCTCATCGTCCACCATTTCTGGTTCCAGTCAAATTTTACAAGACAAAGGACTCAAACTTTCCGTTAAAGGTAAAAGCACGCATCGTCTGAAAAGTATGAAAATAGCAAGCTGTATATAAAACATTGACTTCATCGTTGTCAAAATCTAACCAACTTGGATTTGCTCGCTTAATTTGTTCGCAGTTTCCACATTAATTTCTACTTTGTCAAGATGGAAGCGGTCATGGGTGAAGGAGAATTGCTGAAGAAGATTGTCGAAACTGTCAAAGAAATGGTCACAGAGACCAACATCCAATGTAAGTAATATGTGAAGTATTCGATGTGATCAGCATTTGTTAAATGTCAATTCAGTAAAGTGTTCCAGTTCCATCTTGTGTATAACAATAGCAGATGGAAAATGATTTGTAATGTTGTTGTCTTATATAAATTTCAGTTTCCGACACTGGTCTATTTCTGGAAACTCTGGACAATGCTCATATCGCCCTGATCCATCTTTGTATTAAAAAACATGGATTTCGTACATTCAAGATTGGTCGTCCTATTTGTATGGGCGTTGACCTCGGCTCGTTAACAAAGATTCTAAAGTTGGGAGGGAAAGATGAAACCTTGACCATCAAAGGCAAGCCTGAGGCAGACACAGCTGAGTTCAGCTTCAAATCGCCAAGTGGGAAGATTATCACCACATTCGACATGAAGCTAATGAATCTCCAGCAAGATAGTATGGCCGTTCCAGTAAGTAGTTTATTACTATTGGTGCTATTAAGTTAAGTTGGTGCAGTTGAATAATTGCTATTACTATGTTCATCAAACACTATTTCGAATTCATGTGTTTATGAATTTATTCTTTGTACTTTCTTAACAGCATTACAAACTCGATGTCACGGCTCGTATGAACTCAGATTGTCTTCACAAAGTTTTAACAAAATTGGGAGAATTTGGAGACTCCATTCGCATCGACTGCGATCAAACCCGCATCAAGTTCTCGGTGGATGGTGACCATGGATGTGGGACAGTTGAGGTGCGTGATGTAGCTGATTTGGCAGATGAGGAAGGAGCAATGATTGAAATGATGGGCGAACCAGTTCGAATGGGATTCGCATCTAAGTAAGTAGGACAAGTGTAAAAACAAAGTAAAAGGTCCAAGTTATAAAAGAACGGAGTACTAATCGCTGTGCTTTCTAAATTTCTCATCCAGGTATTTGAAACTGTTCTCAAAGGCCTGTGCCTTCTCCAAAACTGTTGAGCTTTCTATGTCAAGTGTTGGACCTTTAACTTTGGAGTTCAAGATCGACGGAAAGGGATACATCCGGTACTATTTGGCACCCAAAATTGAAGACGAAGATGACTAGTAACACTATACTCTGACCCAACATTTACCGTACCTACATAATCTTCCTTGGGCACTCACTACCTTTTGTTTTTCTGATTTCAATCTTTCATGTTGTCTACTACATTAACATCAATATAAATTGTTTTACTCTTAAAATTTCCATGCAAAACCAGTTTCAAAATTTATGTTACATGTCAAATTGGCTTTATAATACGACATGAGTTCACTGTTGTTGATTAATAAACCTAAGTAAAATTGATTCATCACTCGAGCTGCGTAAATTATTTTACAACATATATGTCGTATTTTGCATGTCGCAGTCTTTTCCTCAAATGACTTCGTCATCACAACATCTGTCACTGGATGGATTAAAAATATCACTACTTGAATTGCATAAGCAAAAATGCTGTCTCTATTTGAGAGCTTACCTTGAAAAGTAAAAGGAATTAGAAAATCTCAACTGGCGTTTGTATTGTACGCATTTCATGTGGTTGTGTTGTTGTTTCTAAGTAGAGTCGGATTTTACAATGGTGAACTTGTGAGTCATATGTTGATGTCTCTTCATTGTAGAGCGCGCATTGTCAACGGATCGCGTCTGCCAAACAGTAGCAACATGGACCGTCTTTTTCATAGATCTCATTAGTATTCACAAATCTAGGATGCAAGTTGTGCATATTCGTGTTCAACCCGCAAGTTTTATGCCAACATTAATTAAGTCTCAGAAAAATATTAAATTTTATTCAGCAAATTTGGATTCGTTCTTTTACTTGGTACCCGACAAATTTTATTCCTTCTTCAAAGCGAGTCTCTTCAGTTAACACTCGTCTTTTACATGGAACTATTAACTACTCAACATCGACAAACTGAGATCCACAGGGTGTGTTAAACTTGGCATCCGATAAATTGACCTACTAAAAAGTGGTACGGATAAAGTGCATTATTGACATTGTGTATTTGTCAACTGGTTGAGTATGGAGGAAAATCAAAGCAAAGGGAAGAAGACTGTGGACAATAAAGGGACCAATGAGTCGTCCAATGGTGAGTAGATCAATGCAATCTATTTATGCTTTAATAGAGTCACTAAACTTGTAGTGCACTATCAATTCCTAATCAAACTCGTCCATGCTTTGCTCTTTTCCAGCAAAGAATTCCAATGAAGAACGATTTCGCTACTACAGCATGGTAAAAAAACACAAGGTCAATAGATTTGGCGAATTGGCACATGTACTCTACCCAAATGGTATTCACAAACTAGACGAAGTTCACGTTAAGAAAACAGCAGAAATGATAGAAAACCTCATACATCCAACTGTATTTAATGCTCCTGACGCGCAGGAAATGCACAGTTTGGTGGTTGACCTCAAGACGAGGCTCATTCGAAAGGCAAGACACCAATTGGAGGACAGAAAGAAGAAAGAAATCCAAGCTAAGTATAATGCAACCATTTTTACACCTGACAGAAAGAAGATAAATATACGGCAAGTTGATAGACCACATACGACCAACCGTATCATTGATAGAAAGTCAAAAACAGAAGGTATGAAGAAAGAAATGACAGCTAAGAAAAAAGTCCTGATTTCAAACACCAAGTCCAAGCCAACAATTACTAGTAAACACTTGAAAATATCAGACAATGGCAAAACGAAATCGACAGAAACGACCATGCCCAGTGGAGCTCTTGCTGTTGGTACACGTGTCAAAGGAAGGCCATACAATTCAGCGGTGACCTTCGACATTACGAATAGTGAACCCTCTCATACAGGCACAGAACTCCCAGAATTGAAGAACATATCGTCTGCCAGCCAAACAAATGTGCAAACGAAACGGACACAAATAGGTTCAACTCGCTGCAGTGTTCAACTGCAACGTTTGCCAAGCGCAAGTTCAAATGCAAAAAAAATGAAACGAAGTAAAGGAACCAGCAACAATGAAACAGTAAATATTCCTGCCTCACTTTCATTATGTGGGAAAGACATTGAGTCAGCTGTGCCAGTGGTTGAACAAGTCTCACGTCAAACACTTGTGTCTGAAGCGATGGATTACCATGTCGTGTCCAATGACGTTGAATTACCACCAAGCATTTCACAAACCATGAACACCATACATCATGATCAACATCCCGTTGATGTCCAACCAAATGAATGCAACGCAATACTATATGATAGAATCAAGCTCTTAGAAGATTTGCTACTGAAAGAACAGGAAACCGTTTCCAACTTGAGAAGAGAAGTTGCACAGCTACGTCAAAAATTGGAAAGAAGATCAAGTGAAAGTGAGCGGGCGGTGAATAACTTGGATGCTTCAATCACTCAAGTCGGCGAGCCTGCGGAACTAATAGCTTCCAGTGTTGTTGTTGTGGTGGATCCCGTAGATTTAAACCGTGAAGATATGACTCCCATTGACCCCACTTCTGCCCCTCAAGTTGACCAAGTAAAATGTCCAAAAGGTAAAGAATTTTTATAAGTTCGTGAAGAAGGTTTGATTATACATTATGCACGATGGTCTCATCAAATACCACGATGGTAATTACTTTTGCTTGAAATTATAGGATCAACTGTAACTTCTGTATACGACGATAGTCCTAAACACTTTTTAAACATCTCACATGAAATTGAAAACTTGGACTCAGTTATTGTTGGAAACATTCATGAGGAAAAACAAAATGAAGATGACGGAAGCAGCCAAGATGAATCTGCAAGACCAGGTGATTTTGCTGATACAGATTCTACTGGACATCAAGTTGATGAGTCAGTACCAACATTGACACATTCACACAAATTGGATTTCCCTATTCATACATTTTGCCCAGCCTTTGTTTCATTAAACCCAAAAGCAAAAAAGAAATAATTGTTTTATCTCTGTTTCAAGTACCCCACGTGCAGAACCAGTTTCGAATGCAATTGTATGTGTCACTGAATTTGAAGCTCCCAACAGGAATCGCTGTCGAAAAACGACACCGAAAAAGAGAACCAGGTAGATGAAATATGGAAGCAAATACATAGTGTTCCAATTACGACCCGTGCTACAAGTTCGAATTCATCCTATTCTTAAAATTTGAACGTTCGTTTTGTCTAGGATTGGAACAGAACTCGTAAATCAAGAATTCGAGTTTGGAGGAATGAATGTACACAAGAGGAAAATGGAAATTGAAATTCCTCAAAAACAACCAAGACTGCCAACAACTCGCAGTTTATGTGGAATACGTAAAACTTTATGCCAGTACTGCAAGAAAATGCACGACAAGTTTGGACGCCAAAACTGTAGAATTGCAAGAGAAAGACCAGATGATCTGAAGTGTACAATTTGCAGCACATCATTTGCGACAACCTCCAACAAATATAGACATATTAAAAAAATTCATCCGAATTAAATCACAGAATATTTTTTTCTAATCACTAATTAAAGCTGTTTAAAAGTTGAAGACTACACCGTTCTAATGCTAATAAAGGTTCAATCTGTTCAAATTATTGTACATTAAATGCTCGAATTGTTCAACTCCGGTATGATTTTGAAGCACGTTTCACGTTTGAAAATTTCAATTACATTGCAATAATTGGTGCTAAATCATTCGTACAATTATTGGGGATGGAATCCCCAATCCCACAACTACGGTAGAATCCCACAACTACGGAAGAATCCCACAACTATGGTAGAATCCCACAACTACGGTAGAATCCCACAACTATGGTAGAATCCCACAACTATGGTAGAATCCCACAACTATGGTAGAATCCCACAACTATGGTAGAATCCCACAACTATGGTAGAATCCCACAACTATG
>JAQIYH010000004.1:0-28925 GCA_034700885.1 Paratullbergia callipygos | reverse complement strand
CTACAGAATGCGGATACTGATACTAAATATGAATACGGAACAATAATGTAAATATGAAGGTTACTTCTTCCCCTACAGTTGCCGGAACATGCAACAGTTCATGATGCAACAATACATGCAATAATAATTCTACACATAACATATCAGAGTGTACATGGGGGAGTCATGTGTAAACGACCAGTCTCTAGCACTCCCATGCCATATAACTTATGATATTAGAGACAAAAATGACTCCCAAATGTGATCCCTTAGTCGATACTTATACATGTACTAAAGAGATCCCCTTTGCACAGACTATGGAAGTGATAATAAGAGTAAGAAGGAGTACCTAATAATTATAAGAGTACCCAATGCATATGTGCTACTGCCACTCAATATCACTTATAAAGAAGAAAGAGTACGATAATATGCCGCCTTCCCGTACTCTGACTATTCCTTCTCTTATACTATGGTATCAAAGTTGACAAGTTTTTCATGCAATAGAAAACTTGATCCATACTATTGGACTCACGAACTTGATCTTAAGCTGTACAAAAAGAAAGAATTTTTCCCTACCACTGTTTATCCCTTCTTGAGTGAAAGGCGTATCTTCTTGGTATTGTAGCTTTTCGAAGCTACGGTTCAGATTTTTGCTGTTGTTTATATATTTAGTAGTGTTTAGGGGGGTGAAAACACGTCAAATTCCAATTAGTGGAGATCAAGAGATAAGATAACGATTGCGCTTGGGGATTTTGACGTCAGATTCCAATTAAGACAACGATTGCGGTTTGGGATTTTCACGTCAGTTTTTTTTGTACGTGACAATCCACGTCAATCTTTTGCGGATACTAGTGCTAGTGAAGGCTAAGGCAAATAATAGGTGCTATACATGTTTTCATCAGCGTCAAGATCTAGCGGTATTTTATTACCAGTGTTAGTAAAGATTAAGTCAAATTATCGCCATTGTCAAATCTTTGACTATGATCTGGAGGCGTAATAATTGATCTCACATATTCAAATTGTACTTAACCGAAGGCATATGGATTTCTGTATTTCAACTCATTCATTCATTCTGCAATATTATACGCTGCGTGTTGGGGAGGTCAACGAGTCCATTCACTATCTTTCACTCCGCTCTCTTCTTCTCTTGACATGAGAAACAAGTCTCAAAAGACTGTAATAATGCGAGATGATGCACATTTTGAAGTTAATATTGACCATATAAAAAATGACGTAAACATCCGCCGGACATAATATACAATGTAAAGTAAATCTTTTTTTCATTAGATTATTCCCAAGTCACCACAGATCATTCAACATTTTGTTTTCAATAAGTCAACTAGATCCTAAAAGTTAATTAGACCAAATAGTATTCAAGTTTAAGAGACCTAAGGCTTTGAACTAATAATCATGTGTGTGTAACTGGTAAACACTTGCATAGGTTCGTAGCATCAAAACAGTTAACGAATGATGTGGGCCTTGACGAATCGTATTGACTGCCCAATAGCTTATTGTTTGCGTGTACGAGTGTCCGGCTTCCTGCAGAAACAAAGTAGAGAGATGATGGTGAGTGAGACGCACGTAAACGCAACAGCACGATAATAATAATCTACATGTATAATTCAACTGCGTACGCGATGCATGCTGTTGCAACTTTCAATAGCGCATAACGTTTTTGCGAACCATGCAATTTCTCTATACCTTCTATAGAAAGTATGTACTATTATGCTTGACAAGTGACCCAAATTCCAATCACTTGTCTCTTCTAATATTTGTGTTTAGCTTAGGTTAGTTTAGTATATTCTTATCGTGCGCTAAATTCCGTGTGTAAATGACATACTGCTCGCCATGTCGCAATTTCATGTGTGCGTTTCTCTCCGTGACAACACTCATGTTATTTTGCATACCTATTTGTGCTTGCTATATTCCTATTTTACGCTAAATTCCGCTTGGAAATGACATATTGCTTGTCATGCTTTGCATTTCATATGCCAAATTACAGGCGACAACACATTTACAACACTCGGGTCGTAGTTGTATTTTTATTGCTTATGACTGAACAATAGCCACCACGTAAGCCAGCAGAGAAAGACAGCACCATGACCGGATCTGTTAGTAGCTCAATTTTGCATTTGGTGTGTTTTAGCATGTAGTCCGGTGAAGCCATTGGCTAACTGCAAAGTTTGGACTTCACTATTATTTTGTCTGCTTCCTTGTGATTTAAAGTACAAGTAGTTGTACACAAACCTTAGGTAGTGGAACAAATCCAACCCATAATTGTCGAAAATCATGTCCCGCACACGTGCCATTGTGTCTGCCAGCGTAGAAACGTCCATACGTACCTTCATATTCTGGTATTCATGCATCGTTTGGAAATTAAAGGCCCTCCACACGGTTTGTGCATGAAGGTAGTCTCCATCTGAGATGTGGCTGTTTGTTAAAGTGGAAAAGAAATTTTCTTTTGGTGCAAGCTGTGTCATTTCAAAGGCGTTTTGGTTTTTCATTTTTTCGTATGGATATACACTTGTAAACATTTGAGTTTTAAAACTTGAGTTGTTTGCGCTTTGTGGTGAGTGAGAGAGAAAGAGAAAGAGCGAGGAGGAGAGAAAGAGCGAGAAAGAGATCGTACCTTTTCTCAACAACAGATTCATGTCTGCTACTCGTAGTTCGTTTTCAAATTCTTGTTTTGTGATTCCAAACTCGTATCCACTCTTTTGTAAATTTTCCACATGGGTAGCATGAGAAGTCTGTGTGAATGCCATGCTATCTAGTGGTTGGATATTTTTGTTTAGGTAATTGCCAAATACTGTTCTGTTGTTTTTGGGATAATTTCCCGTCTTGAACTAAAGTGCGTCCGATGTGAAATTACAAAGGTTTGATTATGTATTTCCATTGCAATTAGAATACGGATAGGAGATGAGGAAATTGCGTGAGTACAAATTTATTACGGATCAACAAAGCTTATCTAGAAATGCGATCGGGTTCAGCCATTAAGTACACTCTGTGGAAATATATAAATCAAATTGCAGTCGCTGACCTGAACATTTTCTCGCGGAAAAGTAACACACAATCCTTATACACACTAACTTAGCAAGTGATGTTGCAATCGAAATTACAAGCTAACTGCGAATAGTCATTGAAGGCGAAGGCGAGTGAACCATGAAAGATGAGATCAATTATTTCCTGCCGAATTATATTTCACTAGCCAATAGCCACGCTGTGCTGCATTACTGCGGTAAATAGTACTTCGAAGCAAAGCATGAAGCATACATGAAGTGACGGACGTTTTTTTGTCTCGCAAATTCAAACGCAATGAAAACGATGCTACTTAAAAAGCACGAATTGCAAAATAGTAGATTAGCAAAGTACTATCCAAACCACAAGCAAATACGCCATGTAGCATGTGACACACACACCAATCAATTGTCGTTGAATTGCATTGCTCAGCATTTGCATATCGTACAATCGTAGCCTGGCGTCAAAATTGCGCAAGACCATGCACGCTCGTAGTGAAGAACAGGGATACCAAAAGAACAGCACGCCCAGTTATCTGCATGTCATCACCATACAACGCTACGAATCATAGTCAGTCAATATTTCAAAATTCATCACATGCAGTCGCTCCTGAGCGAATATTTGTGTAGCAAATAAGTCAATAGTTCCAAACTCGATGAAAGTGTGGAAACAATTTACGAGAGATAGAATTCGACAAATTTAGGTTCAGTAGGAAATTGCGAATTTCAAGGTATGAATTCTGGAAATTGGCGAAATCAATTGCTATATTGTGCATCAGAGTCTATTCCATAAATATCTTTGATCCCACGCGTTGGTGTTTCGTTTACCAAGATTATCACAAACCACACACAATCTCTACTATGGACGAGGCCCAAGTCAAAATCACATTCGCCGGTAAAATGAAGTCTGCTAATCGATTGGTGTGGTAGATATGTTTTAACGTCATCCTTCACGAATGGGATCGTTATCAAGTTCAGGGCCACACGGATTTGAAGGGAAGTAAATTCAAAAGCTATCCTTCGCTAACAATATTTGTTGGAATCACTAGCTGGCAGTTCGCAGTACTATAGTAGCACATGGTGTGATATGTAAGATATGTTGCGAGAATTTTGAGACTGTATTGATGAGAAATGATTGTATGCTAAAGGAAAGACGAAGTGCATTTTCCCAGATCTTAAAGAGGCAAATACTAAAAATGGTTCTTCAGTAATTCGATGAACAAGACATAACAGATTTTCTTAACACGGCAGTAGAATACAAGAAGAATAGAATTCTGTAAGAGGTCTGACAATGACCCTCTCTGGACAAGATCCAACAGAGGAGTGAAACTTGGAAATGACAAATATGAGAACGAAGACTTACAATGAATTTGAGCAATTAACAAACTTACAGTTGTAGGTGATTAAATGTAGGGCCCATGTAGCCAAGACTCTGAAAGGAAACTAAATGAAACTACAACCTTGGAATTTAACTTACACAATTTCCCTCTGGAGATTCCTACTGTTAAAGGCAACCAAAGCCGTGTCCGAAAGCATTGTTTTGTGAGCGAAGTCGGATTCAAAGCTACCGTCAAGAATGCGGTGCGACGAAGTAGCTACCCCGAACAAAGCCTCCCCTGCTCATAGTGAGCTCAATCTCAGCAATAATTACATCCGAACTGGGCAACTGCCTTAATATTTTTAATCTCCCGTCCGCACTCATAAGTTTTTGTCAGAATTTCGGAACAATAATATACACTTGCTCTTGGAATAACAAGGATAATAGTAGTCAAGGATAGATAATACATAAAGGTCAGGTGCAAAGTCGAAGGCATTTTAACCTGTATTCATTTTCAACATTTTAATGACGCCATCAAAAGTTCTCCACATGTGAACACAAGCTAATACTTTCTGCCTACGTTTAAGCATTTGTGAATGGAAATGTGATTGTCCACTGCGAGAACAATTCGTTGAGAGAAGAGTGCAGAAAAGCGACCCAATATCAGCTAATAATACTGAGTTGTTTCTTTTGCACATGCCGTTATCTTCAAAAACACGAATATATTCAAAGTTACTTCGCTGCCTTCATTTTAATGGCACCGTCAAACATTATAAAACTCACCTAGGAGCACAATTCAGGCAAGTGTGAGTCTGTCAGTCAACACCGAAGAAAGAAAAGTTCCACTACCGTCAACTGTTTAAAAATTCAAGTAATGATTTGATCCAATGACGATCTACATTCTGCCAATATTAAGTTTTTTTTGGTTTTCACACGTCATTATTCTGTCAATTGGCAGCATCTACAAACTGCAACTATACCAGTTAACCCATTTCCTTGTGCGTTCACTCAATACGTTATAGGCTTTGTATTTGGTAAGAATGTGTGGTTGCCACCCTTTGATTCCATAACAAGTAGTACTTGCGCTTGCGTGGCTTCAACAACGTGCATCGGACTAATTGTGCCATTCCTCCTTGCAACGAATCAGAATATTAGCGCAACTCCTCTGTCGCCCCGGATTTCAACTTCAAGACTTGATCTCCATCTGCCTGCTTTTGAACCAGCATGCACCATACACGTCGTCAACGCTGTGGTATCAAAAGGAATCCGAGTTACAGACTCAGAATCAATTTACCAGACTGCGACAATTATGCGGCGTCTTGGTCACTTTAACCCAATTAGTCTAACTAATCAATCTACTCATGGAATGCTGGTTCGAACAAGTTCCCATCTTCCCTTCAGCCAATGCATCGTTTCGAGTGTCATCGCTGCTGATATGGGTCCACTAGCGGAAGTGATTTCTAACTTCGAACGGGCACATGATGAGCAGATGCTATTTGTTTGCCTCTTTGCAGCGTGTGTGAGTCAGGATAAACTATCTGATGCATATGAGTCCGCATTCTTCTCCGAGCGGCGCCATCCGATTGCTATTCTCATCAACCGACAGCAGCCATCGCGGCAATGGCAATGGTGGGCCGTGTGCTATCTCTGTGATACGGTCACTCAATGGCAGGATGAGGCGGGGGACCCAATCCCAGGCAGCCGTTCCGCATTGAGATGAATTTACAATGCAGTAAACAATTATGGGCAGTTGGCAGCTGATACACGTGACATATGGCGTGAAATGATGGGTGCAATTTTTAAACAAAAATAGTTTTTCCAGGATTAAGTTCACGAAGTGTCGAACAATTCGTACGGCAATTGTTTAGAGATGGAGCGATTGGTTTTGTTTCGGGAAGTATTCCTGTACGACGATTCAACTTGACACAGATTGAAGAATCGACCGCTTACACAACTACCATTGGAGTTTTTACAACTGGTTTGCCCAGAATAATATTTGCATTAAATCTTCAGCAAACAAAATTCAACCGCTCTGAATTCATTTTGTTCAAAAGGGACGAATCAGTCCATTATTGTAGAAGGAAAGCAAAGGTGCTACAAGCATGTTTGGTCTTCTGTCTACGACACGACCATTTCGTATTGCGAATATGGACATTTCTTGCTGCACTCATCCTGATGCTTGGCTTGGGGCTGCTGGCAGGTGGCAATCATCCAATCCAAAAGAACGTCTGGTACGCATTGGACATTCTTTGGTCCCACTGCAATATCGCAAATATAGTCGCATGTGATATTCCTGTGATACATTCCGCTGAATGGAAATCTGATATCCGTTTGGATAACAAAGTGTTTGGCGTAGTTAGAAATGGTTGGACTGCTGTTCGAGTGATTCCATCGCCTGCTAAAGATGTCAAGGGGCTTCATGTACTCCAAAAAATGGCGCCATATGTTGACGATCACAAATAATTCCATTTCCCACCTTGGGCTAGAAAGAATTTTACCATATTTCCATTCAATACGTTTTTATTTCGTGTGTTGACTTACCTATTTGGCAAATGAAATTCTGGTCTTCGCCTTCAAATCCAAAGTCATATTTAACAAGAATCATAATAATTATTTGGTTCACTAGTATATTCATAAATCTGTAGAGAAGATTTGCAAGCGGCCTGTGGCTGTGGCTCAACTTCATTGTTGAAAATGCGTACAAAGTTGGTCGAGCTGAGACTGCGAGTTTATGGCGTGTGACTCGGTCTGACGCAGTTTTGCTGTTATTGGTTGAGAATTAAGAACCTCTTAAAAGGAATTCGTGAAACATGTACTAAACTCATTCTTGCAAAAATTTCACAAGAGCACAAATGATGAACAAGATACTAAACTACACAATTCGTGCGCACACTGCACTTGTTTCTTCCGCAACACGTCCAAAATTCTCACGCTCCCTGATATTCTTTTAATCCTCATCCGCCACCTTGGACTTTAACTGGCCGTTGTGTTAGTCAGTGAGAGAGTTCGGTTGAAATATATACATGCGTCTTGGTGGGTTGACCCTGAGACATCTCGAGCTCATACAATTCTATAGACCGCAAAACTCCAAGTATTACTGACAGATTAGCTACCTCAATTAAAGTCTTTTTTTCCTATCCCCCGATGACTTACGTGCTTCGGTAGATATCCAGCACTTTAAATCTGAATACGTAATATTTGGGAGTGGAACTGAACTGTATAATGGAATGGAGGAGTAACCATGGAATACTGAGTCATAAATACTTATCATTTCGCCAAACAGTAAGCCAGTATCAGATTCGCCTCCCTTCGTTCCCGCTCTCATCCTATACTGCTCGACGATGCCGACAGCCGAATCCAGAATGGCAAATGCAGCCACGAATATTAACACGCCGAGGATTTGCATTATTGGTGCAGGGCAAGTTTCTAAATTATATTTCGATTCCTCACATTGATCGAACAGCCCAATCATTCAACATCTCAATGTTGTGTCGCTGGTTTTTTAATAGGATCTCAGGCCTATGTGCTGGAATTAAATTGAAGAGTGAACTTGGCATAGTTTCATTCACGATCTTCGAGGAACATGATGATATTGGTGGAACATGGTTGGCCAACACATACCCAGGTTGTGCGTGTGACATAGCAAGCCATTTGTACAGTTATTCGTTCGACCCAAATCCATGTAAGCTCTTACGTTGCAAATTTTTGTAGTCTAGAGTCTGTAATGTTTTACAATGTTTAACATTAACTTCATTGATCCATTCTCCGCTTCTTTATGAGTAGACTGGTCAGCTCAGTTCGCGCCGCAATCAGAAATATGGGAATATCTGCAAAATGTTGCAAAAAAATATGGCTTGTATTCGTTTATTCAGTTCAATACTCGAGTCAAGTCAATGTCATGGGATGATGTGTACAACAAGTGGAGAATCGTCACCGCTGGAAGCAAACACTCGAATCAACAGGAGAGGGAATTGGAATTCGACATTATGTACGGACCGAATTCTTTTTTTACGGACCTAACCTATGCTATTAAGTTTCAGCGAGATTATAGGCGTCTCGTGTCTCCCTCAACTAAGTTTATGCGAATTATGTTCTTAATGTTTTTCCCAGTATAAGCGCCGTGGGTGGTTTGCGAGTTCCAAATTATCCTGATAAGCTTTGGCTTTCAAGGGCCCATTAATGCATTCAGCAGAGTGGAACCCTGACATTGATTTGAAGGATAAAGTCGTTGCTGTTGTCGGTACGGGTTCTAGTGCCATTCAGGTTGTGCCAAATATTGCCAAAGATGTCAAGGAGCTTCATGTTTACCAGAGACATGCGACATACGTCCTCCCAAGAAGACAATACCAATATTCAACGGTCGTTAAGAACTTATTCTTCTACATTCCGTTGCTCCTTTGGTTGTACCGCTGCTTCTTGTTTCTGACTCATGAAGCGGTCCTTAGAAGCTTCAAAGCAAGTACATGGATGAACTGCCATTTTATGTTCCGCGATGCTAGAGTTCATTCCTAAACCTAAATTTTTTCTACATGTCGTTGAGATCAGATATTTTGATTCTTTCCGATGTTACAGCTGGAAAGGTGTCGAATGGCTATTTGGCCATATGTGTTGAGGATCCCGTACTTAGAAAGAGGTTGAAGCCGAACTACAAGTTTGGGTGTAAACAAGTTTCGCTTTCGGACGATTTCTACCAAACTTTCAATTTGCCACATGTCAAGCTCAATACTGATAGGATTGTCCATGTGAATCCCGACTCGATTACTACAGCCGGTGGAGTAACCCAAAAAGTTGATGTGCGTATGTAAACAATTATTTGCTGCTTGTCATGAAGTGCATAATGTCATTCAGCTGCTAGTTATACTGGAAAATTGCATTTGCGTGTGGTGCAGGTCCTAATCCTTTGCACTGGATTTCGAATGCAAGAATACTATTCACCGATGGAGGTGCGTTTCAGAAATAATGTTAACCCCTTGGATATATGGCGCCCCAGCGGGCCTCAAAGTTACTTTGGCATTAGCTGCCACGGTGCTCCAAATCTTTTCGTTTTGGTTGGACCGAATACGGTAACAATAGAAGATGAATTTTTAGTTTATATGTACAAAACATTATTCTTTCACATTCAACACCAGTGAATCCTAACATAACATTTTGATGTATGTATAGGCCATTGGACATAGCTCCCTAATTTTTATGATTGAGTGTCAAACTAACTTTGCAATCAATCTGATCCGAGAAATGATTCAACGGAAAGCAAGAGCAGTGGAAGTTAAGGAATCCATCCAGAACAAATTTATGGAGAACTTGGAAGAGGAAATGAAACACACAATTTGGGGTGTAGAGTCGTGTGGTTCGTGGTATGCCAATGAAAACGGCAAAGTTACAGTATTGTGGCCTGAGGGTTGCATTAGCTACTGGTTCAAAACCACTTTTGTTGATTTTTCAAAATTTGAGTTCAAATAAGATAGGGAAATAATATATACTAAAACTGACTGTGAGAGTTTACGTTAAATAAATACTTCCACAAAATATCTGTGCATCACTGATGCGATGGTGAATGTACGTGAGGGTTCAGAGATCATATGTGGGAAAGTTAAGCTTCTAAAAATAAGACTTGTAAAAGTTAAGTGAAAGGAAGTAATACAACCTTTCTGCCAGACAACCCTCCCACATGCGATTCATGTTATATTAGGATACAAGATACAAAGAACAGATTTATTGTCAAAACCTGTGGCATGTTTCTACAAGGCATGACGCATAGTCACCCAAGGTGGACAACTTCCTCGTGTTCGTCAAGATCACCACAAAAGCACGCACATTGTGACGATTTGAAAAACGAAGGGTTTGATATTTTAGTTCATGAACAGCTACAAGCCAACTAAAAGTGGTACTACAAATATGGCTGTTGCTCATGATTGTGCGAAATTCGATGGCCGACCGCAGAGATTTACAAATTTTAGCAGTCTGTAGTGACTACTGTCGCTAAAATTTTATCATTGCGTAGTTTTGAATGCGGCTGCATTGTTTAGGTCAGGCTCATTATTTCAGGGCTTTTTTTTTAAATTAGTTTTTAAGTTGAGACAAAAGTTTGCAGAAGACGTAAATATGACAGGAGAAATGGTACACAAAAAATGACCCAAACGCAAATATTGATATCGAACCTGAGACGTGCAGCGCAACTGCTCAACTGTCGTCTTTAGTTGAAAAGGTTGGAATGCCTACTATTTGAATCGTTGGTGCCAAGTAAGTTGCTATTTGACCAAGCGGAGTGACCAATTTTTTAGCTCGAGGGTGCTTTTGTTCAGCGCTTCAGGCATTTGTCCAGACTGCAACACTATTCGCTGATCTCACAAACAAGTCGAAACACGCATTGTGCGAGAGCAAGGGCAATGACAGAACAAATCAATAACTTCTATTTTCAGCGTGTTTATGTGTACTAGTTTGTGGCAAGCATTTGAGCTGCTGTCATCTGTCAACTCAAATATTGTTGAACATACTTGGTAATGAGTGGATGCAAGTTTACTTGCTGCATAGAGGTTCGTTTTGTTAACTACACGTGGTTTATGTGCATTGGTGAAATACGATATATGTCATGAAATACCAATGAAATCAAAAGGACAAGTTTGGTATTCACTGGTTATTCTTTGGTCACTTCATGGAATTCCATTGCAAAATCTCAATTGGCCTCGAAACGTGGCTTCCCTCGTCACTATCAATTCGACGGAGGCAGACGAGTGGGCAGCCAACGGCCATGGAGAGGTCGTATCGAGTCGATAGAAATGAATACACGTTTCTCTCGTTTTATGGCTAATACCCACAGAGACCGAGAATAAATAAAATAACTATAATTATAACTTATTCCCAGAAAGATTTGGAACGATGAGATATTCAACTCAATTGTTTTGAATTATTATACATTGCATCAGCGACGTATTATAATATCGTTAAGGGTGTCACGGGTCCGGCGGTCTGGCGGTCCGGAGAGTTTGCGCTTACACGGTTTCGAATTTTCGGATGAAACTTTTAAGGTAGTTGCGCCGGGTCTAATGCACCCAAAAAGAGATGGAGAAAACTGCTCTTTCTGGGTTTTGCACAAAAAGATATAACCCGGACTGTGTAAACTCTTTTGTATTTGGTTATGAATTTGATGAAAACTGAAAATTGTTTGTATGAATAAAAAGAACATTCTAAATTTTTAAAAATTTTGCATGCGATTGGGCACATTGCAGCATACATAGACCGCCTGGATTTCGCTCCAAATCAGACAACATCCACTTCAAGCAGTCAGCAGATTCTCCACAGTCGTTTGCAGATTTTTACAGTTTTCACTGTCCAGTCCATTTTCATTTCATGCAAAAATAAATGAAAATATTCACATTAAGACGGAACATTGAAAGTTCAGTAAAGGTCTTCATTGTCTTCAATGTGGAGGAGATGGTGCTTGATTGTAACAATAGCACTGCATTACGTGGCAAATATAGTCGCACCATGCAGCAATACAGTCGCACCTGACTGCAAAAAGTTGAGACTACTCAACTTCTGCACTTTGTATAACCACCTCCACACTACGGGAAAAAGTTGAGACAACTCAACTTCTGCACTTTGCTTCACCACCTCCACACTGCAGACAAAAGTTGAGACTGCTCAACTTCTGTACTTTGCATCACCATCTCCACACTACGGGAAAAAGTTGAGACTGCTCAACTTCTGTACTGTGGCATCTCTGGCTTGCAACCAATAGTATTGATCTAAACATCCAAGTTTACGCGGTATCAATTACGGAGTCTGCCTGCGTAACCTTGTACTATGAGGACTTACGAGGAATTCCAAGGATTGGGTGCTTGGATAGCAAGAAATTATGTTCCTCAATCGTTTTCACTGCTGCTAATTTCAACCCCGAACTTTCACAATAGGCTTTAGCGCCTTCCCAGCCATCCTATTAAAATAGGTGCAACCAAGTCGAAAGTGGACTCAAACCTTCCGCTCTTTACTTCATATATTCAACATTGTTACCTTCGTGCCGTTTTGCATGTGGTACGTCTTCCCATTAACTGATCCAAGATGACGCAGCTCAGGAACTTGCGCTCCTTGGGTTATAAGGTTGACCGACGATAATGCCACTACGACAAGAGCAAAGATGGAACTGAAACTCTCCATTTCCTCTGTTCTTTAGTTTGGAGTTGGTTGGCTACGCAATTGTGAAATGTCACTAAATTAAATTCAACCCCAAGTCCGCTACTTTTATGCAAAAATTGCACTTTAAAACATGCAGAAGCGTATGGCAGTAGCCTGATGAGTTAACCAGTTCTGATTGGCTGACAGCAGGATCGCACACCAGCTGTGTAACAAATTATGCAGACAAGTCTGGTTTACAATAGCGGGTAGATACGCAAATGTGAACAGACAAAGCAGTGATGATTGCCACGGTAGTTCTGGGATTTGCCCTTCTAGACTGAATGTCATGGTCATTGAATACGTCAATCACCGGCACGTGGTATTGGTTTTACCATCCGCTTCACATTTCATCTGGAGGAACTAGTGTTTCAATACTCTTGCACTGGGATTTAGATCAAGGGTTCAAATGTAATTCAACTTCTTTCGCATTCAACGGAAGTTACCACTGTTTCCTGCACCAACAATTTTAATTATCAACTCTTGCGGCCTGGGGAATGTTTAGCTCGGTGCATATAGAGTCACTTCTCTATCAGTACGGGGGTACGTAGTCCTTAAGACTGGCATAGGGAAGAGATATGCTAACTAGTTTATGCATATTCGTCCAGAGGGATATGCCGTAGGTCGCACGAATTAGGACTCCTTACAGAGTTTCCCTTCTCTGTAAGAAGAATGCGATGATAGTGATAGTCGCATTGAATGATAGTATGCACAGTATAAGTATAGTGCTATCATTCAAAAAGTCTCGGCCTGGAAAGTACGAGTTCTTTCCTACCGCAGGATAACTGTCAATGGTGCAACTAGTCGTCCAAGATTTGCATGTGATCGTTGATATCATGCAAAATACTATCGCCAGGTTTGATTTTAATTCGAATGATCTATAATGTGACCACAAACAATTAATTGAAGTGATGACGATAGCAAATCACACGGCATGAAAGAATTAAAGGACAGAAGAGCAGTGCAGAATAATGTGCTATCAGAGACTTTACATACTGCAATGGTTTCACTCCACTATTTGTTCACTTGCCGTTTGGTTACGTTGCTCGATTGTAGCGAAGTCCAAGTCTAAAAATGAGCTTGACTAGTATTTTCAGCGTGTGCTACCCTGGCGACTCCGACTTCCCCTTCGAGACCAAGGAAGGAGTGGCGGGTAGGATTGAGGAGATTCGGAAGCGGTGCAACAAGGGTGCGCCCTACGAGGACCCCGATTTCCCAGCCAATGAGGTGTCAATCGCAGGCGCCGGTGGAGACACGGCGAGAGGGGACGCAGGCAAGTCGTCTGGGAAGTACATCTGGTTGCGGCCGCATCAAATCTGTGCCAACACAGGGGCTGGGACGCCCAAGTTTGCTGTACTTGAGGAAGGCGATACGGATCTAATTTCGGCGCTGGACATCAAACAACAAGGTCTGGGTGACTGCTGGTGGCTTGTTGGGCTCGCCACCCTCACCACAAACCGGGACCAACTTAACACCGTGATTCCAGAGGACAATTACGTTGGGTTTGATGAAGATGCCTATTGCGGGGCGTTTCACTTCCGTTTCTACCATTACAAGCCGGGCAAGTATGTGCACATCGTCGTGGACGACCGTATTCCATGCAACGCGAATAGTGAACTACCCGCCTTCGCGCAGACGTTGCTCGCCCATAACAAAGGCAGTGAGTTCTGGCCAGGTCTTATCTAGAAAGCGTTTGCAAAGTATCGTGGGAGTTTCCATGGAATGGTGGGTGGAGGTGTGGCGACTTCCCTGGAGCTCTTTACTGGCGGTTTTACAAACTGGTTGTACATGAAGAACTACCAGGACCCTGCCAAGTACGACGAACCTCGGACTAGACGCAGAATCGAGTCAAGCGGAAGCGGATAAAGACAGTTGTGGAGTAGGATACAAGAATCTCGGCCTAATCGCCACCCGTGCCTACTCTGTTCTCGCTGGTGTTGAGGTGAAGGAGAAGGACGACCCAAATAAGGTCACCTCCTCCTCCAAGTGCGGAACCCAAGGGGGAGCGGGGAGTGGACTGGGCCGTACAGCGATGGGGATGACGCTGGCTGGGCTGCACATGAGGAAGATCTACGCCCTTGCAACGTATCTGGTTCTGCCAAGCTTGTGGACGGTGCATTCTGGATGGATCTGCATGATGTGTTCAAATACTTCAATAGGATGGACTTCTGTCGTTTTGGGCTTGCTGATGCATCAAGTTCTGCTCCATTCGTTCCGAATGGCCTCCGGAGCTTCAAACCGGGAAAATCAACCCACAGGCGCCTGGTGAGTTGATGCAAGAGGCAACTTCGTAAAATAATTTGGCGTTTACGTTTGCTTGCATTTGCTTTGCAGGGAACTCACGATTGAGCCCATCGTTTGCTTTTGAGGCACGACGAGAGTTGTTGGACATTCCACTCCCAGGTGGCAAGGAGGACACATGCACGGTGTCCTTGCGTATCGTATCAGGCGAGAGCCGTGTTCCTCTCGATCCACTTCCAAGATCTATGTACTTTTTCTGGAAGGTTGAGGATGACGATGATTTGTCCAACACTGACGAGTTCTTCAACAAGGCCAAATGGGTGACATTCGGCGGATCCAATTACGATCCCGTTGCCAATGTAATGGATCTCTTCTTGAAACCTGGACGCTATGTGCTCTCCTTGATCTTAAAGACGAATGAGGATCCACCTGTCATCCTAAGGCATATGTCGGGAAACCGATTCCATTTACTATCCAACTCTACACTGAAAATAACACGAGCTTGGAGCAGGTCAAATGAACTATAGACCAATTGGGAGTTGACTTGAATTGAATTAGGATTTTGGCATCACACTTCATCACTTGTGCACTTCTGCATTCGAATAAAAATAATTTCTATTGTCTCAACATCAGTGTTGATCGCCACATTCATCGAGAATGATAAATCATATCGTAACATTTACTACATTTAAATGATTTAGACAATCAATTCATGACTCACTAATTCAATGTTCAGTAAAACAGTAGTATAACAGAACAAGGACAGCTTAGTTCAATTTTATTTACAGGATAAATTATCATTCGTTGTTTTGACAATCTTCTGGTTTTTGTGGATTCCATTTTGTAGTATACGCGTATCGAATTGTTTCAGGCATATCATCATCATTCCTTTCCCCATGTATCCGCAGCCAATGTGATTATCTTTATTATCAAATTATCTTTACGTCTGAATACTTTGTCACAGTCTTCACATTTGAATTTTGGATCTGAATGTATTTCAAGTAGGTGACGCATCATTTTCTGCCTCCGCGTGAAAGGTCGGCTACAGACGGGGCAAGTGCAATCCTGTGATTGATTCAGGAGGCCTGGAACAGCAGGTCGCCTCCGCCGTGCACGCGTGTGTCGTTTGAGTTGTCGTGCCTTTGACACGCTCTTGGATTGCTTGCCGGGTATGTTCTGATGTCGAATCGCAGGAGGAGGATTCTTTTGTACAATGTTGATACTTGAGATTCATCAGATTCACCACCATTATCACCGACCAAAATTTGAGAATCGTAGTTTCTGACCCCATCGGGATCGTCTGGAGGCATGTCCACACCGTGCTCGGAAGAATAGTGACTGGCCAAAGCTTCGGCATCCTCAAAGATCATCTAGTGGGACAATTGGCACAATGTGCATTGGAATGGTTTCATATCGCCTGATTTTTGCCAATTGGGCACTGAAGTTTGGTGGTGAAGGAATTCTTGTATTGGAGAAGGTGTCTGCTGCTCAGATGATATTACAAACTCATCATTTTGAAAATCTAGGTCTGAAGTAGGTTGTGAGAGTGGATCTTGATCCGGGCTGTGAAATTCGGCCACTTCAACTTGGTAGACTGGGAAGGCATGATAAGCGATGATTAAAAGGACTTGACTTGAGAGATTTAAGGTGGGGTTCGGTTAATTTGCTGGAAACACAGCGTCTCACTTACGATTTGCAATCTCCAGCAGTTTCCCACCCACCTCCGCTTTCAACACTTGCAGGTTCTCCTCCAAATACGTAGATTTGGCCGCCAACTGATGTAGGAGAGGCTGAGTATTCAGGCAAGCAGCTACCTGTTGCTCCAGGAGTAGGATTCGGCTTAGCAGGTCGTCATGCTGGCACTGACACTGAACATCGGCTTCGTATCCATCGTCCTCAGGCACAATATAAAGTGGCTCGTCCTCGTCCTGCTCGGCTATAACTGAATCGGTTGTGTGATCAGTCATATCGCTGACTTGGGAAGCAAATGAATTATTTGTGAAACTGTGCGAAGCAAATCTAAACTAGAAACGGCAAATTAAATTGACTGATGAGTGTTGAGGAAGTAAATCAACTTTAAAGTTTCGAAACGGCGCCAGATTGCGAGCTTGATGCACTTGAGAAACAAAGAAATTTGCATCATTTAACTCGCATCATAGATATTTTCACAGTCTCACTGTCATGTTTGTTGTTCTGCAGTTGCAGTTATCAGTTTTGTTGTTAAAAAATTTTGATGTTCGCATGCATGGCCAAGTTCTTAATGGCACACGTCTGTCTACATCGCCGGAGGCTGATTGCGATGCCTTCACCACTCAAAACTTAGCATACCGCAACGTCTTTATTATTCTGTGCTTTGATTCATGAAGTACTTCGGCGTTTGGTTTCGTGTTTTGTGCATTTAGATGTGCCATTGGTCGCAATTGCTTTCTAATGAATATTGTTGTGCAAGTTTGTAAATTGCAGACAGTGTAGTGCCCATTAACTTGTGCATTGCCAACGACCAAATGAAATGAGAATGGATACCCAAGACCAATTGAAGCTTCTTTTGACATATTTCATGTCATTTCCATTTAGTGCAGGAGCAGGAAGTCAAGTACAACCTCCTACAAATTTGATTGTCCCCCGACAGTGGATGGTCATAGGCTTGTGTCTTCCAATCCAATCAATGGTTGAGATCCGAAAGGCGAAATCAACGTGGAAGGAGCAAGGATAACCTCGGTGGTTTCTTCAGATGAGGAAATTGTAAAAATCAGGCCTCGCTAATAATGGAAGAGTCACCAATCACCCGTGACCTGATTCAGACACATGGAGTGGGAATATTCGGCCATGACTTCCGTCGCTGTACCACAAGTAGGGAGCAAAAGTGAAGTTCTTCATGTGTTGCAAGCTTCCTCGTCTTCTGAACTCACGAATGAACTCAATGAAGGGACTCTGGAGACAGTTGGAGACGTTGCAGGCGGACTTCTTCATGTGTCTTCCAATTTACTCGCTTCGTTGGCTGCAGCGAAGACAGGTTTATCTGGACTTGAGAGGAGGGATGGACTTGAGAGTGGACACGTGTGCAACTCATGTTTAGAACTAAGTTTATTAATTCACTATTGAATTGGTTTTCAATAGAAACTCTAATTGGCACAAACTACAGGCTTGAATATTGGACTATCAGTGGTCAGTCAAAAATCGCGGCTGCAAACATTGGAGCATCAACCATTTATTAATTTCTTCTTCGGTGGTTTTATTCACAAATTGTCAAGTCATGGTACAAAAACTCTCAATGCAAGCATTGGGCTATAACAAGTTAACAAGCTAAGTCCTTTTACTCTTTGTACATGTAGCAGGCCCGGAGGCTGCTGCTTTTCTCTCGCGCTGATTGGGCGCTTGCCGTTAGCCCAGACTTCTCTTCTATGTTACTGTACTCTAACATATTGAGATGGGGAGCTGCTAGACGTGCGGAAATCAAATCAAGGATCGACAACATTTTCTTCAATGTTCTCGTTGTGATTTCATGCAGCATCGGACTTGCCAACCCACAAAAATTGCACCTACTCAGTGGACCAATCTTTATCAAAGAAACTGGATTTGCCAACTGTGTTCCCAAGTTCAGATTGTACCCGCAGCTCAACTTTATCTTTCACCGTCGAATGTATTCTCACTCTTTGATTCACTATTTGAAGAATGCAATACCACACCTGCAATTGAACTGCCCCAAAAGTCAACCTCTTTGCCAAAGAACCAGGAGTTTAGGAAGGGGCTCACATTCTGTCACTGGAATGCACGCAGTGTCAGAAAGAAGACTGATGAGGTAGCTCTGATCCTCTCCAGCTCCAAAAGACTATATACTTTGGAATAATAGTGAAACCCATTTGAACTTAAATCGTCATGGTGATGGACTTAAACCGTGATGGTCTACATCATTGAAAACAATCAGCTGATTCGACGGGACAGAAATCATGGTAACGGCGGGGGACTACTTTATAATGCACATAAGAAAGATAGTGTCGCTTAGGGGAGAGCAATTAATTTATTATTTGCTTGCTATTATTGTTAAACTTGACCAAGTGATGACAATAAAACCTGAATTGAATTGAATTGAATTTAAACTGATTGAATGAATGTCAATCGTGGTGAACATTATGACAGTGTGCGGTTGTCCCAAAATTTCCTGGGAAAGTTTACACGTTGTGAACGTGTTCCGAGAATGTTATTCACTGAACTACCTGCACGGGTCGTTACTTCATTAACAATTAACTAGTGATTGCCATTTCAATGGCTGAATGTTTTCATGACGCGCGCAGATAATTTGATTGACAACTACCCCAGACATAAGTGGCTCGTATTTCTATTGTATAAAACTAGATTGAGAATGCAAATACTGGCAAAAATACAAGTGAGAGAGTGAGTGTGAATTTACTTGATTCGAAATTGGTTTGTCATCAGTTTCTGTAAGTGCTCTTTTGTAGATCAGATTTCATGGAAAACGCAACCAAACTTGACTTTTGAAGGACGGCGAACATGTCTCCATTCTTCGGTGCACATTTTGCTAGCCGATTTATCTGTAAACTGATTGAGTGGTCAGCCTCTTGAGAATGAATGAGAGAATGCAAACCACGAAACCACGATGTTGGTAACACATTGCAAAACCGCCATGAAGCCGAACGCGTACTATTTAACTTACCTAGCATCGATTTTTGTTGCTACTGTCAATGGTGTGCCTAACGACAAATTCATCAGGTTAGGTGAATGGATCCAGCGGAACCAGACCGAAACAACAAAAACTGCGTACTACCTAAGTTCCTACAGTGCGACCAACTCGGTTGCATTGTACGAATGTATTACCGTGCTCGGTGGTCGTCTGCTGACGGTCCTAATTCCAGAGCAAGATGAACGTGTGACTCAACTAATGGAGGATTTCAATGTAGCAGATCGAATATGGACGGCTGGAAAATATATCGTAGATGAAGACGTGGATGTCTGTGGTTGGGAATGGACAACAATTGCACAACCATTTGAGTATAGCAATTGGGGTGGTTCAAATCCAGGTATCTATGTTCATTGTGTTTCAAAAAATGGTGGAACAGGAGCAAGTACAGATTACAAGTGGCGCGGACAACCATGTTATGATGAACTACGATTTGTGTGTGAAATCATTTTAAGAAGTTGACTATCCTCTCCTATTCAACTATCTTGTAATCAATTTTAATTAAAATACTTGCTCATGTTCAATACTACTTCATTGTAAATAAATACGCCATGAGAACATTATATGCTTTCCCCACAATTTTATCAATCAATCAATCAAACACTTTGTTGCTGTCAAACGTGGTCACAAACAGAGTGTGCGAACGGGACAGTTTTAAATATACTAACGACCAGTAAACATTTAGTAGCCAAAGTATGGACCGATTGAACACAATATATTTGAAAATTGTAACTTTCTATTTCCAGTGTAAAACAACAATTCAGTGCGGGCGCGGTGCATCGCAAAAATGGCCTGGCTTTTGCACATATTTTTGTTTATGCTCTTGACAACATATGCTCAGGTAACTGACAAAATAGGCATAAAATTTGTTCCACTTTATAGATGAGCAACGAGTCTTTTTCATTTGCATAGTCTGAGAGGAGTCAAGAGCGCCATCGTCTTGGTAGTACCCGTACCATAGATCAAGACGATTTCGAAAATTGGTGCTATATAACCTTGGCTGGACGCTATGTAGTTCATCGCTCTAACGTTAACAAGACTTTGTTTTGTAACCACGTTCCGGATCCGGTGAATGACGTCAAGTTCTATTAATATACAAAGTACGTGAACTTAAAAAACTGCTGAAACCTTCCAACAAATATTCTGATGTTCCTAATAACACCAGCGTACAGACAGGTCACATTTGTGAATGAATTAGCATCCTAAACTGTGCTAATAACAAATATGTGTCCCTCTTAGGAAATCACCAAATACACCAAAGCTATTAAAAGTTGGTGACCCAAATACCGTAAGGGACTCAAACTTCAATGTGAATGAAGACGTTGTATTTATGGCACATGGATTCACACAGCATTATTTAGGGGATGCTCCGGTTCTGATCCGGAAATGTAATTGACGCAATAGCCAAACGCACTGTATCAAATTGTCTCATAATATGTCTGAACATGAATACATGCTTTACAGCTCACCTTCGACATGCGGATAGTGTCAACATGATTACCATAGATTGGAAAGACATGGCACATGGAGACTGGGATGGACTTTTCTGCTACGGTACTGCAGCTGAGAACACAAAAGCTGTTGGTTGACGAACGGCAGAATTTGTTGACTTCCTGGTTAACCAACGATTCACTACATTCCAAAAAGTTCATCTCATTGGACATAGACTTGGTGCACACGTCGTCGGTGTTGCTGGTCATGCATTAGGAGGACGAGTGAGTCAAATTACAGGATTGGATCCAGGTGGGCCATGTTTTGAAAATGAACGAGAACGACAGTATGTTCTGAATGAAACCGATGCACAATTTGTGGATGTTATACATTCTTCAGGAAGAAAAAGTTCTGAATGGTACCCAGAGGATCTCGGTCTGTTGGACCCACTTGGTCATTCGGACTTCTATCCAAACGATGGAAAATCATGTCAACCAGGGTGTGAATTGGTATCGTTTCCACGCATATTTAACATTGGATTGCTCGGTAGGATCTAGATAGATTCAAACACATGGGTAAATTGTAATAACCGAATGACGACCCAATCCATATACATGTAATCAATGTACATATATCAACAAACTAGATTCCTGTAGTCATGCAAGAGCAGTGGAATACTACGCTGAGTCCATATGGAATCCTATTGGATTCCAAGAGTGTAGATGCGCAAACTGGGAACATTGTAGTTCGACACGGGATTGTAGTGAGATTCAAGTCATGGGGCATTTGGCGACTAAAATCCAGACGTAAGACGGACATACTTCTGGCCTTGTGGGCAAAAATTTCAGTTATTTGTTTCAAAATACATATACAGACCTCTCAAGAACTTTTTCCATCAAGTCACTGCTAAGGAGCCACCGTTCGGGCATGGTAGGTTAACGTGTACAGTTGCCCAAAGGTAAGGTATGATACAGGCTTAATTAGAACTTAAGAAACTTCTATAGGTCCAACCTCATGTGGCTCTTTGCTGGCGAAATCCGACGGGACGCAGTACACTTTCTACTGAGGCATACGTTTTCCACTTTATATTTACCGATTTGACACAACAAGAAGGTATTCCATCATTACGGTGAGTTATCGCGACAACCTGAACCATGTTTCTGTGGCCAAGAGACCAACCAGTTGGAATGGTCCTCAAGCCACTGAATGCATAAGGGTGGAGCATCAGATGGACACCGACATAAAAAAGTCCATTGACTTTAAATCCATTGCTTCACCTGGGAAACCAACATTTACATACCATAGAGGACACCTCCAACCTGCAAATCCATTCCAATTTGATGACTTGGCTGTAGCAGCGACGTTTCAGACCATAAACGTTATACCAAAGATAGGGAAGGTGAATAGCGGTAAATGGGCCCAGGTAGAGAAACTAATTCCTGAAAAGACTTTACATAGTCCCGGCTACGTCATGACTGGTCCATGTTCAGCAACAGAAGGTCGTACCGCAGGAGCAGTTCCTATACCCAAATGCATTTGGACAATGTATTGCTATAAGTCATCCTCAGGTCGGATCGCAGTTGAAGGGCACTGGGCGACTAATGAGCCAATTGCAGAGCATGGCGGATGTTTTGCCGAAGGACCTGTGAATCAAGCAAGGATTAAACAAATGTCCGGTTGGGGTCAAGACATTGATGAAATGTGGAGACGAGCAACACCATTGAGTGGAAGAAGGCAACAGGGATTCGATGCTGCTTCTTGCGTAGGAGTTAATGTCATTTCAAGTACGAGTACAGAGAACTTGCAGACGAAGTCCAGCGGATATTGTAGTTCCGGTGGTTGGGATGGGACAAGAATTAAGTTTACAACTGGAATTCATATTGCGTACACCGTCACCCGACTTATTAACAAGGCTGGAATATTTCCACCAGAAAACCGTTTTCTATACCGTGTAGCGTATGTTGAGAGTAATTTTGGAGAACGAAACTGCCGTCATTTCTATCCTGAGGGAATTTATTCTGGTGGCATTTGGTGCATAGAACAAGAATGGTGTTTGGCTACATTGGATCATTCAAAACTCGGCCCATACATCAAAAGATACAAGAGAAGTTTGGAATCAGGTGGAGTGAGTCGTCATGGTTTGATTTGAATGAACCACTCTACTCTGGCCTTGCTGCATACATGTGGCTCTACATACATTCTGATACATTTCCTTCAGACATTCGTACTCAAGGACAGCAGTGGAACAGAGCATATGAGTCTGGATTTCCTGACGATTTCTATAACAGAAAAGTAGAAGAAATGGAAGGCCAAGAAAAATGTCGTGGTCATTTCGATATGATTGTTGGAATGGATGGTTCAGGAAGTATATCAAAAGTTGATTACCAGAAACAAATTATGGCTGTGAAGGAATTATTTGGAAAATATGGTGATGTGGCTGAAGTTGATTTGGGCCTTCTTGTATTTAGTACAGCGCTTCATAAACAATTCTCACTTGGAAGTGGTCTCTCAGCGTCGCAAATTCAAACTAAAGTTGAGCAAGCACCTCATCCAGCACTTAATACCAATACTGGCCTGGCTATCGATGAGATCACATCCATGTTTAGAGGGACGTTGGGCAAAAGACCTGCTATACAAATTATACTCACGGATGTTTTGCCGAATAATCCAGGTTATACACGTGAAGCAGCATTGAGGTCATTCCAAGCTGGTGTTGTGACGTACGCAGTTGGTTTTGGGTCAGGCGCAAATGGTGATGAACTACTCGCCATTGCACGGAGTTCAACGCAAGTGTTTGCAGTCGATGATTTTGAAGCTCTGAAAGACCTACGCTACTGGATCAATTCAGAAGCGTGCAGTATTGCACAGGCAGGGCAACTCAATGACACCATCATAGATACAGTTGTGCAGGGTGAAACAAGATATTTTGTCTTTCAATTACCGCCTGAAGGAGCTACGTTGGAAGTGGAAGGAGTTGGGACCTTAGCTTCAGTAGTTGCAACACACTCGTACACATTTGACAATCCAAGTGTTGTGTTGAATGATGGATTCTTTCGTGGGCTACACATATTCGACATCCTGTCCCAGGTTTGTTTGATTCCATCGTCTACATTGCTGTGGAAGGATTGGGTGCTACAAATGATTACAAAATAAGTAGTCACTACGGTGAAATTGAAGGTTCGTTCGGTTGTTCGTCTCATTCCGCTCACCGAGTTGGCCCCCTTTTTATGAAATAATTGATTTCTATTGCAGGATGTGGACTTTTGGGGACTTCAACCACAAATTTTGATATTGGGCATTTATCAAGTGAGACACCAGTGAGAACACAGTTTTGGACACATGAAGCGTACTATTTGGAGGACAATAGGAAACAACAACAAAGGATTATTATGGATCCACGAAATTCACGTTACATTGACATTGAAATTGATCGTTCTATTCGTTTCTTTACAAGTGCCAAGTTTCCTGATTATATGTCAGAAGTTGGTCAGCCCAGGCTAGAGTTCAAAGTTGCATTTTGGTGTTCTGATGATGTTGAGAAGGAGTACAACTTTGTCTTACATGTTAATCCTACGGAAATATGATTCGGTACTTGTAGTGTGGGAAGAGATTCAACGGAGTTGATCACAGAAGTTGAAGCTGTATGATTTACACATGAATTGATTGATTAATTTGATTTCATTAGATTAGCTAAAACGTGCACTAAAATGCGTTAATAAACTGTTTTAAGACAAATCTAATGATGGCATGAAAATGAAAATCAAACTTAACAACGTCTGATGTTATCCGTACCAAATTGTGTGAGTGGTTTAAAAAATAGTTGGTTTATTAGAAG
Source organism: Paratullbergia callipygos (assembly GCA_034700885.1). NCBI lineage: Eukaryota > Metazoa > Arthropoda > Collembola > Poduromorpha > Tullbergiidae > Paratullbergia > Paratullbergia callipygos. The sequence continues at coordinate 4,242 of JAQIYH010000004.1, read as the reverse complement.
GAAACACTTTAGCTGTGAAATCTAAAATCATTTGACCCGCATGGCATCATGATTTTCACCCTGTCATCTCCCTGCTTGATTTAACAGTTGCAGTTATCAGTCCTGTTGTTAGAAATAAGGTGTTTGATGTTGTATCAGTTGGCGGCCGTTGCACGTTGATAGGGAATTACAATGAGCAAATATCCTTATCTGTTGGTTGTGAAGTCGATTTTACACAATACAATAATAAATACAAATAATAAATAAATTCGACTTTTTTTAGTCGACCATTTTTTAAGTAAAAACATTGTATACAAAGCGTTGAGTAGACAAAGCAATAAACCATTTATGACGGTGTCATAAATAAGTTCTAGGTCAATGACCATTTGACTAAAAAAGGTGTATACAAAACGCTTTTGAGTATACAAAAGATTTATGAGGGTGCCATAAATAAGTTCAAGGTTAGGTTACCTTTTCTCGTTTTGGTTAAAATACTTGTGACTAAAACTCTGTAATGCTATTGATTTAAAATATTATTACATGTATTGGGTAGATGATTCAAACCATCCGTTATACCCACTACTCACTAGTCGCTCAACATCCAGTCTACATGTTACATTCAAAGTGTCATACATTTTACTCAATAAAAGCATTTGTACATTTGCAGTATTTGATTGGAACCAGCAGATCCCATCAAGCAACATGTAGAGAGCTTACGACGAATTTGCACTAATCGGATATAATTTTGACAGCAGGGGAACGACTCCCAGTTCTTGTAGTTTAAACAAAATTCAAAAATTCAAATGCTTAATCGTTACTCACGCACGAAATTTACTAGGCCGGGCAGTTGGAATTTGCAGCTGGCTAAAGTGGACAACTTCACATGTGCCTTAAGTACTTCATGAAGTTGCGAAAATGATGGTCGATCATCCGGTATATGTCTCCAACAACTTTGCATTATTTCGTATCTGACAAAGGGTCCAACAAAACAGAAAAAACGGTTCGCTTTCAAATCCGCATTTAGGCAGCGCCTTACGCATAGAACATTGCTTACATTTGGTCTGACGCAAAATCTGGTTTCTGTAGTCTGATTCCATTTTTCAATAAGTCCAAATAGTCGATATTTGATATCCTTGGGAATGGCATGTCGGCAAAACTATAAATTTCCCATAACGTGACGCCAAAAGACCATACGTCGGAATTGGTCGAGTATTCACAATCAGCCAAGGCCTCTGGTGGTAACCAGCGCCATGGCACCTCTTTCTAGGGGCGACAATGGCAGTAGAGTTCAATGGACAGCAGAACAATTTGGCCTTTAACTATTGTCAATAAAATTGGCGATACCGTAAAAATTGATTTACTACGGCAGCCACAAGTAAGCGGCATGTCGTTCTATTTCGATTTGATCACGCCGAAATGCGCACATTGAAACAAGACAACGGCACCCCGAATTACAACGGCAGGGGCACTTTGATATGACCTTGCGATTTTGATCATTGAGAACAAAGGACCGGCTGAAATATCGGTGGAAGAGTTAACTGTATTTTCATTAACTGCCATGAAGCAAACGAGCCTCTCCGACCTATGATAGGCGTCAAAGGAAACGCCTAAATGAAGGCGAGCAAACTCTCCAAGGATATATTTGCTGACGAGAACAGTGGCAGATTTCGCAGATTTGGGTGCGAGATCAGCGACAGCAACTGCCCGTATCGCGTCGCGTGATGTTTCGGAAGGGCGTTGAATTTAACCATAAGTTCGGCAGCGGTGAGTTCACCGTGGGCATGTCGTGGCTGCAATGATTGATGGAGAGACACAATCTAGCAAATCGAAGTTATAAATTGATCTCGAATGTGAAGAAGTGCATGATAACAACAAATGCACTTCTTCACATACGTGAGTATGTTGTCGGTGATTGATGAGGGGACGATCACCTAAATCACAGGTGACGGAAGTCGTGCGATTCGATTGTACGATCTTGCGACTCACTCCCCCGAATTCTTGAAGATGTTTGAATAATTTGGATGAATTTCCATTTGAAACAGTAAAACGGCACTCCGAATTACAACTCGTCGTTGTAATTCGATTTGATCACGCCAAAATCGAGACATTGAAACAATACAACGGCTGCCGTAGTAAATCAATTTTCACAGTATCTTGTGCACAACATCTGAGCGCTGTTGATCATACCTCTTTGGTTCTCCTGTAGATTGAATTCGTGTAAAGTTTCTTCGCAAGTCCAAAATCTGTCAACTTGATATGCGAGGTATTAACCAAAAGAATATTACGAGCTGCCAAATCTCCATGAATAACCTTGACAGGTGGTTTGAGACCATGATGGATATTATTTGACCATTCCTTGCAAAATATTATACACGACCTAAGAATACCTTCTTCTCTGTCAAAAACCCCATCGCATCTGCAATTTGGGATGACCATATCATCATTAATCTCAAAGACAACTCCTCGGTTTCCAGATACTTAATGGATGCCTGGCGATATTGCCTTTAAGATGAAATATACAAAACTGGGTGATATTGGCATCATTTGCAGCAATTAGTAGACGCCTGTACATTTGTTTCACACAATATCATACCCTTCCTGATCATCGTCTGACACCAAAGCGAAGACCAGACACTCGCGCTTGTGCAACTCCAAGTGCTTATGAAGATTTCCCATCGGGCATTCTTCTACGACCAAATATAGCTTATCTGGCAAGAGATTAGTTTGTAGTCAAAATTTGCTCTTGTTCGCACATCATTTCATATAGTAAAAGCCAGTTACTGTTCTCAAGCCGGTTCCTGTAGGCTCCCAGTAGAGCCACGATATGTGGATGTGGATTTTCATTAATTGCAGCCATGACTTGAAGTTCATACAATAGCGTTAGAATGTCCCCCATGTCCTTCACAGTTTTAAGTGCCACATTTTGGTTTAGATATCGGCCTCGGTACACAATTCCAAAATTACCTTCTCCCAAAATAAGCTCCCTATCTGGCAATGATAAAAACTCAGTTGCTGTTATGTGTACTAATGGCTTAGAATAGAAAGAATTCTACTTCAATACCTATCGTGAGCGCCGATTTGATTTCGTATTTCTGCACATAATGCGTCAGATCTTTGTGGTCCTACGGATGCAGTTAAAATTATACAACATAGATGTACCAAATTGTGCTAACTTTGCGTCGTTGAACTATTGTGTACTGTAAATTCTCGAGCGGCTGGGGTTTTCAGACGTATTGACTTGAAGTACCGTAATGAGTGTCTAACCTTTCCCAGGCGTATTCGCTTGATGTACCACCTTCTTGCAAGAACAAAGAGCATGGCCAGCAAGAAAACAAATACCGACAGTGCAATGACTGCATATATCGCCGAATGAAAGCCACCTGATTGCTGTCCATTACCAGAGTCACCTGCAATATATATACATCGTCAATTTCTCATCCTTTGCTCATCTAAACCTGGTCCAATGCCACGTTTGGTTGGGATTAGAAGAGGTGAAGTGTGATTACATGAGAATGAGTTAGCTATGAATCCAAACTCTGCTGGTTCCATTCTGATGGTTGTGGAGTTAGGATTCGAGACACAATTTGCTTGAGAATACACTGTGCATGTTTGGCTACAGGTAGGGTTACATGCAGTATAGCCGCCAAACGCTGGGCCTACAGCTGGATTGTGACAAACACCTACCTCCCGATACCCAACGCAATTTTCAAGGTTCCGCTCCCTACACCATATGATTCCAGCCAAGACTTGACTGATGAACGTGCTGCCAACCGTGAAGCAAGTCGATAGCTTCATCTTTAGTGTCGGCTAAATGTTCACAATTGCACTTCTTACTCCTCTTTATGAGATTTGGCGGGTATTGCAAGGTAAGGTACAGTGAACTTTGTATGGTCTTCCAAGTAGAAAAGTAGTGCAGTCGGGCGTTTTATGCAGCCTCCGTTCTTCCGCGAAACGGCACCAAACCACGCTCTGCCCCGGTGGTCTCACTGCCCTATCCCCACTCGAAGAGAATTTGTCAAGTACTTGTTTCACGACTGTCATAAAATGTTCGAGGTACGGACTCGCGTAGAATGCTCTCAATGATAAACATATAAAGACACTAATTGTCACGAATTGAGCACGAGTTTTGCAATAATGCCAATTATTAGCCCGCCCTAGGTGGGCTATTGTTTTTGTTGCCGTGTCCGTCCGTCTGGTCACATAGCACATTTACATCGGTTGAGCACGTTTACATCGGTTGAGCACGTTTACATCGGTTGAGCA
>JAQIYH010000003.1:0-31148 GCA_034700885.1 Paratullbergia callipygos | reverse complement strand
CCGTGTCACTTGCTATCCATAAACGACGTCACAAGAAAGCACAGATGATGGTGTCAACGGTGGAGGGTGGTGATGTCCATGAAGACCAAGACGAGGACCAATCATTGGATCTGCAATTCCAATAGATTTCTTACTAAAACATTCCATGTTCGAAAACCCGTGTGTAATACAAAGAACTTTTGTGTTCATGAATTCATTAAAAGTTAGAAGGTTTATGTAATTTCATGCAAGATGCAAGTGAAACTCTTGAATTATATTCTGACATAGTAAATATTTGTGTTTGATGTTGATTGTTTACTTGTCTGTGTTGTGCTTGGATTTATATGTATCTGTTCTATTTCAGTCATCTCAAGTAAAAAAAATATTTGGTTCTACATTTGACTGTTTTGACTCCTGCTCCCCTGCGTTATTAAGTTGTTCCAGTTGGTCTGTTTGGCACAACTCTTCAGGATTGTGTTGTCCTTGGGATGAGGGCTGAGAGCAGGGGTGCCTGTGTGTAGGAGAGGAAGTCTGAGCGTGAAATCTTACACCGCTTCGTGAATCGTGATCTAAGAACCCGAACTTTCTGTGTTGATATTATTCTCATACATTCATTGTTTATGATCTCATCTCTCCGGTCTGTTGCTCAAAAATCTATTTTTAAACTTTGCTTCTTACTGTTCTTACTTCGGTGAGTCGAAACCGAAATACAAACATGAAACATGTAGAGAGAGATGTGAATGACGCCTTGCAGACTCCGGATACAGTAACCCCGACATTTCTTTTTTACAAATACTGCAATACGCACTCCTGCTACAGTTATTCAATCGGAGAAGATTAGTCGAGAAGGAAAGCGAAAGTAAAGTTATTTTATTGTATCACATTTCAACACACTTGATTTAGCAACAGGCAGAACGTATCGTCGACCGGATTCTGGATTTGTGTCTCATTGTCGACATTGTTTAGTTTGTTCGTCGTTATTGATGAGTTACATCAAACCATCAAATATCTATTAATTATTATTGTATGTTACGTTACGCATCGTACGAAGTTGATCAAGTGAGTCGTGGTTCGTCAGTTTCATGCTCGTGTCAACTGCCAAGGCTTTCATTCAATTACGTGAAACCATTGCCATAGAATTGTGCTTGGTCGTTGTACATATTCAACTTTCAAGGGAGAGAAAGTGCCTCAATGACGTTGATGAACGAAATTGGAACCATGTGATTGATATTTTGGAAGTCAATAACCACGACAAATTTTGACTGAGACAAGAGGCTCAACCAATCAGGTTTGTGTACCAATCCCAGACATGTGACATACCTGCACTGTGTCCAAGGTAATGAATTGCAACTTTCATTCATCAATAAACACACAGAAAAGTGCAGCCATGCAAAGCAACTGAAATGGACCAGCGATCTCAAAATATGGCGACTTTCTTTCCGGAATTGGGCTCAGGGCTCACCTTGTACCTTGTTGGTACCACGTCTCGCGTGGCAGACGTGGGAGCATGACGAGCAGGTAAAACAATGCAGAAAGTAGTTAACGAATTTCCTGTTGCGCACCTTGTGTCCTTAGTCCTTAATTTTGACTCAACTAAGATAGCTCGACCTTTATCTTTCATTTCAGATACGTTTCCAAAATGTGCACGGTTGGCTGACTGTGGACTTGCAATGAACTTGCCATAGAGGACATGTGGACATAATCCAATACATTCAAGATGAACATAATCTCAAAACCTTCCGCTGACCAACAAAAGAATTGTCACCATCAGCAATCAGGCTCGCACATGAAGTGTGAGGACGGTGGAGGCCGAATTTGTGAACGCAGCACATCGGAACTGATGAAACAGCGTGCCGGTAGGGCCGGCTATGAGCACACAAGCCTTCAGGTGCATTGCAGTTCCGGTACCAGCTGAACCCACTAATAGCAGGTTAGCACCTGTACAATTCATGCAGTACAAGAAAGATTCATCGAACTACTGTGTCCGACTCCGGCTCGACACCAGCAGCACACAAAATTACTTTAGCAAATAGAAACTATCTATGTATCTCCTAACTTAACAACTGGGCGATAATTATAATTGCTTAATCTTACCAAGTATTTCTACAACTTCTCGGATTTGTGATACTAAATGTGTCCGCATAAATTGTTAGACCACATGTGGGAACATTCAGAGAATGTGAATGATAATTTTTGTCGCAACTTTAAATGTTCGCTGATGTCATCTTAATTTGTGTTTAAACCTAAATCCTAACCTAAAATGCTTGAAAACTTTCAAGCTACAATTGATATGTCTGAGTGTAGAAGTATGTGTGTTTGGTGTACGTCCTACCCGTCAACTAAGCTAAGATAAGCCTGACATAATTTGCATTTAGGACGATCACAAAAGACAAACAAATCTCCAATAGTCAGTTTGTTAATGAATTCAACACTATTGCCCTAACATTAGCACGGCGAATCCACCCACGCGGACTTGGTTTAACGAGTTGGCACTCCAGCTTCCAGATCAAAACAATCTCTGGAGATTGGCACCAAGTCCTTCACCTTGGCTTTGTGCCTAAAGGTTAATAGTTTGGGTAATCGAACCACTTAAGTATTGAAAGGCGAGTACTCTTTTGAGAATCCTGTGCTGGTGTGACCGTGTCGCTATTTGCGCACGACGCAGGAACCCCTGAAGCATTTCCAAAGTGTAGTATCACGACATGAAGACAAATCGAGCAGTTCTGCACTCAGGATTTCGGGAAAGAGTCCTCCGTGGTCACATTTTTGTCATTCGCAGTTTGGCTCTTTTCAATGTCTCCTAATTCCAACGCATGACATTTTGCTGCTCTCACAAAGAGAGCTAAAAGCGTCTGAGTCTCATATAATCATACGACTGTACGTGTACCTGTTCATAAATGTATAAATACATTCTGCCGAATCAAGTGGCGAAACGTCACCCTGCTCAACCTCATCAAATCACAACTTACGGCGACGGATCGAGGTGTATATATCCCAGATCCAGACAAAGAAGTTTGGACCGGATTGTAGATAGCAGGGCGAGAAAAGAAACAAGAATTTGTGATACAGGTACACATATGCATTTGGCGTGGTAGAAATGCTGGTGTTGCTCCTCTATCAATTTGACATGCTTGCTGCGTGCCGTGCATGCTGCTGCTGTTGGTACTGGTGCGGGACTTTTTCTCTTCTTGGCATGCTGTCAGTACAAGTGACATTATGCCTCCCTTTGTTGGGATATTCTGGAGTCTATTAATAGCACGGATGGTACTGACTGCTCCGAGTTTGTTTCTTGATTCGCAATACTAGAAGAAATCGGCCCAGATTCTTGTGCAACATCTTGGGTTCTGGATTTATCGTCAAGGCGGTATGCAGTGGTAGTGGGGAATTGGTGTTGTTGAACCCTGTTGGTGGGAGGGGAGGGGTAGTTGAGGATCTTGGTGCTGGTGCGGGTGCGGTGGTTCGAGGTGAATTCCCTCAGTATTCTACGGGACCACATCCAGAAGGTTTCAGGAAACAATGTAAACATTGTGTTGCAAGCTTGGACGCCCCTTTACATCAATTGTGAAAGTGCTCTAGACTCTAGAGGTTTGTAACATGACCATCAGCACCTTACTACTGATACAGTCTGGAATGTCTGCTTCGCACTATACGCTGCTGAGCATTATAGGAACCGTATTCAGGTACACTATGCGTAAAGACAAGCTCTCAAAACAAAGTGGCAGACGATTGCTAAGAACTGAGAAAGCACTGCAAGTATTAAAGCTTAGTACTATGTCACGGAGAATTCTTTCCTCTAATCTTGTCGCTTCTTGTCGCTGTCTTGTTGGTTCGTTTGGTGTACAAATTAGGCCATGAATGATAACAATTCTCTCACGAGTGTTGTTCCTGTGTCTGCCTGTGTCTATGTTTGTGTCTTGTTAGAGCTAGAGGGTTACAAATATTTGGCCTCCCTAGTTCGGTTCGCTCCTCGGACTCAACACTAATTATTTCGCAACAAGAGCCACGCAAGTGCATACTCCCGACTCTTGCCTTTCGTGGAATAAAGCGTAACTCCATTCTTCTGAGATGACGCCGGCAGGAAGTGGCGGACCACCAACACCGATCCCCACTTTTACTCAGCAATCACAAGGCCACTTTGATGGAGATGTTGCAGTAGCTCTGAGTGAGTTGTCACCCTGTACTGTTTGAGACGTCCGTGTATATGGTTCCTTTCTCGTCGCCAACGTCTGGCCATGTAACGTTGTGCCAACGTTGCCGTCGTCGCTAGTCGAACTCGCAGAAAGCTTTGTAAGTGTCTCTTGTCGTGGCTGCAATGTAATGTCAGACAGTGACAGACGACGCCATTATCGGACATACGGTATTGAGGTTCGTACTTCTAAGGTAGAGCGTCCCCAAAAGGGCTGCTAGATACGAATTTCAAGTGATTGAGTTCCGGATATCTTTTCACCAAAACGATGAAGTGCATTCAAAAGAACTGAAAGTAGATGAGCGCTTTGTTTAGTTAAGATATCTGATTTTGTCTACTCGGGCGAATCTGAACTAAAGTCTGCTCCTGATGACAGCAATATCTATAAGTTCGGATTTTTCAATTTAGCTTTCTTCCCATCAAATTCTATTCTTAGCTACTTTGACAGCGTCAAAATCATGTCAGGCTATCATGTCAGGACAAAATTTATATGTTGCACTTTGGATTCAATTGATTCAATGGATCAATTTAATCTTAAAGGTTGGATCGTTAAGTTGGACTTTCTCAATATATTTCGTCAAGTGAGGCGTCGTTCGTCGATTTTAGCTTGGAGCATGACAAAACAGTGTGGACTGCTGGCTGAAGCATCACGGTTACTTTTCATTACTATTTAGGGTCATGTCGCCGTCCGACAGTGTTTTGGCTCGCTTTATGCGCGCTTAAACTTCCGAAATGAAACAAATGTCTCGCATCCACTCGACGAAGGTCGAATTGAAGGACAGATTCGCTACAACAAGCTTGTTCTTTGTTTTGTCAGACTTAGATATTAGTATGCATTGCAACAACTACATGAGTTGGTCTAATAACATCTGTCCAAGAACAAGTTCCAAATCACTCAGATTTCTACCACACGCGTGGTATGCACCACTGCACCACAAAGACATTTGATTAAAGAACAGACTTGACCTTTTTGTATGGTAAGCGAATCTCCATTGTCACAATTTAATGTAAGTTGATTTTGGTAGTCGCATATTATGATGGAGTACATGCCCCCGTCCGGCTGTTGTGCTGTTCTCATTTACACGTGTAAATGAGATTCTGGAAGAATCTTATTCTTGATACTTGAACCTAACTCCTTACATGGGAACTAGGAAGTAAGAAGAGAAGAAAAAATGTTATTATTAGAATGGGAGAAAGAAGTTCAGATTCATGATAATATCATAACACCCTCGCACAATCTACTACTTACACACAAAAAGCTCATACTGTAATTTTGTAAGCACTTCTTCTTCATACAAAAAAAGGTCCGTTGCAACAAGTGGATACTACTTATTCCACTTTTGTCCCGTTTGTTGCCTGTCGAAGGTGTTTTCTTGGGACAAATTGACATTTCCCGACCGATCTTCAACTAATGGAAATCCCCACTCTGGAAATTTGACTTCCAAGTTTGCCTCCACATTTACAGCCTCCAGCATTTCTTTCGGGACCGCCTTGGCATTTCCGCATATACGCACCGCGTCTCGTCTTCCGTGTGCGTTTGCTGTAGCATCTCTAGCGGTCTTGTGTGATTCTTGGATACCATTTCCAACCTTTTTCATTCTTTGTAGTTCTCTAAGGACAACTACTGAAGACTGCTCACCCAACCTCTTGTTCCGTCTAACCAGGTGTCCCTTAGCCTTGTTAAAGACAGACTGAAGAATGTCCGGTGGTGGCGATGAGACACGCTGACTTTGACCGTAGGCGGTGTGTTGTCTTTTCTTCCACACACAGGACACAGATTGCCCTTGTTGCTGTTTCATCTGCATTTGAACTTGATGTCACTTCGCCATCCTTTTTATCTCCAGGCTAATCAGGTTCTACTGCCCCATGTTTAAGAGAGAGTCAGAATTATTGACACCCGACTCAGCCTCACTTTCTTCTTCTTCGACCTGAGTTGCCCAATCTCTTTAAAACACGACTTAACAATTCAATTCACTACTGACTGTGTTCACTACAGACCACAATTTGTGTCAACACTGTCTGACACTCACTTAACAAGTGTACTGTTTGAGTCGCCTAAAACTTTAGACTACTTTTAGTTCAGCACGCCACCGGTAGATGGCGTTCGTGCTGATAACGTGATGTGATAAGCGGTTCTGATGACCAGAACTACTCACGGCTTATCTGGACTCCTGCCTTTGGACAGCCCATTTGTACTTCCAACGAGTACCTCCCAAAGCTGAGACAAAGCACGTATAATTTACTTCTTCTGACTCACAGATTGAGTTTGATAGGCTCCTGTGACTGGAGTTCAACAAGAAGGGAAGTAGCCCAAGAAGTGTAGCTGATCTGACTTCAAGCAAACGACTTCAATTTATTTAATCAAGAAATCTTGCTTTTATACTTTCTCGGAAGCAAGAACCGAGTTACAATATAGTGTGCAGATACGCAGATCTGCCTTCTTGACTGTTCCTAGAATAGAATATTTGAGATCTTATCCTATACGTAGAATAGGATCGAGAATTACTCGTAATCCAACACCATGGTGAGCCCAGAAAAGTTTTCAAATAGAACTTGTCACTTCTTCTCAGAGTCTCATTTACACGTGTAAATGAGATTCTGGAAGAATCTTATTCCTGATGCTTGAACTTAACTCCTTACATGGGAAGTAGGAAGTAAGAAGAGAAGAAAAATGTTATTATTAGAATGGGAGAAGAAATGTAAAAGTAAGATTAACAGATCCATGGTAATATCTTAACATATTTTGACCACAATTTTCAAATCATTGGTATATTGAGTGATAAGACCATCAGTTGGTTTTGTGAATAGTATTTCAGTATCCGTTGTTAGGATTGCAAGTTGATAGTCAAATGTTCGGATGGTTGATCCAAAATTCAACAAAGCTTGACGGAATTTCCGAGTTGGTACTGCCGCTGCAGAGAGTCGATGAGCTAAGCGGTGATGTGGAATATCCATGACGTGTACAATTTCCATTTGTCCAGTCGACACTTGAGTGTGACTGAGCAAAAGATGAAAAGGAGTAAATTCGTCCGCTTTTGTTTGTGGAGAATAATTTTAATGAATTTTAAAGTTTGTCCATTCTTGTTGAAGATTGTGCAGAAAGATTTTGAAACTGCTTTTAAACTTGAACGTTATGTTGAATTTGGGTGGTGGTATTCTTTACACTATCCAATACATCATTGATTCTTTTATTGTCAGTGTAGATGTCTTGTAAGTCTGCGTCAGAGATCATGCCACAACAAAAAATGTACGGTGCGCCATTGTCATGTTGTTGGGTATTTCGAATAGGATGGAGAGTCCCCAGCAGTGTGCTTTGTAAGCAAGTTGAGAAAATAAGGTGAGTTTTGAAGCAAGACAGAAAGAAAATACTTCAGAATTTGAGATATATGCAGATACGAGTTACGTTGTCAAAGACCAAATTGAATGCGAGTTAGAAAGAGAATGAAGGAAAAGATTTCGAAAGATTTTTTGTTAGTTTGCGTCGCATGCTTTTATAGCCTTTCCAAGGCGTCACTGTTTGGAAAAGACACAATTCTATTTCTGAAGTGAAAGATCAGTGTTTGCAGAGTCAATTCTGATTGGTTCAATATAACCATATTTAGTGCGAGCAGGTATCTTCTTAGAAAATTCGGGGGTTACTTTGTGAGTTTGCATGCATAAAACACATGTTCGTAGTTACAGCGAGATAGAAAACGATTGGCATGCCGACGTTATTTCGTTTCATCATGTGATGATGTCATTTTATAATAATATAATGTTTCTCAAATGTTGTGATTCATGTGCATCATTCATTGTTTGTTGAGCCCCACCGTATCATCTCGAGGACAATTTACATACAACCAAGCGGATCAAAGGGCAGGGATGATCCGACCCGTCCTACACGGGAGAGTCAAACCACTAGCTTGATAACAAGACACATCTTGAAATTGGTGCCTCAGGTATACTTGCACGCTTCATGAAGTAATTTCCTCAAGCATCAAGCCAAGTGAGCGGCTTTTGCTACACTTAAAAAGACAATTTCGTGTTGGCCATGAGCAGTGGATTATATGGTGTCGGTGGAAGCCCTCCCCAACGACCGATCCTTATGGGGTCAGCTTTGACCAACCGGTACACCAGATCTGTCTGGTCCTAGCCCCATTCTGTGGGGCCGGTTGGTAGACGAGGGAGGTAGCAGCAAGATTTTGAACCTTGCCAATCGTGGTGCTGGCGGTCCGCCAGCCCATGTTATTCCTATGGGAGAATAAAAATGATGCATTTGAGCGAAAAACAAACCAAAACTTTAATTTTGAAAAAGAGCATGCATGCAATAAATGAATGTAAGGCAAAATCTGGAAGAATGAACAAATCTATTGATTTGGGAATGCTTCTTCCCATCTCACAAGTGCTTGCTCATCGATTCTATAATGGTATTCAAGCTTTGTGTATACTTCTCCAACAATATATGACCGTATAATGTAATATCAATACACTCTCCAAGCCTTAATGCTTTCGTATTGTGGTCGCAAAATTCTTCGAAACGTTGTAAAGTTCCAGATTAGAGAATCAAATTCCTGACGGAATTTAGTCTGGTTAGACTCTATCATAAGTTATAGCTTGCGTGGGGGTCGTTCTTGTATGTTTCTATTCAGCTCTGTCCATAAACTGTTTATGAAATGGTCAGACATGTCAGGGGCCGAGCAGCGAGCAGCTCGTAAAAAACACACTCAAGTCTGAACTAAAGCACACTTCATACTTCTGACCATCATCCTCAAACGGTTGTGTAGTGAAATTTATAATTCATGTTAAAATTTTTGCCGACTAAATCCGAATTAGTAGCAATGTACCATGCCCTCTCAAAGTAGAACTTTTTCTAACCACAGCTGTCAGACCTGTTTGGGTGCACTTCTATTTGGAGCGGCCCAACAGGCTGCTTTAGAAAATAATAATATGCTTTCCAATGTGTTTTCGAATGAGATGCATTCAGAGAAAATAATTGCCGAGAATTTGTATTTGAATTTGGATCTGATTTATTTACATGTCAAGATGATACTGAATGCAGTGCTGAATCTGCGGTTGAATGTTTCTTGTATTTATAACCTTTAGTTTCAAGATTTAGAACTTTTAGTTTCTACCCACGCAATATAATTTTTTGGGGTTTTTAGGTGACTTTGGCATGAGATCTTTCTTTTCTGTCTTTTGACAAAATTAATGATTTGTGCTTTGAGCACGACACTTTTCGGAATGATTCTTTAAAGTTATTTTTACTATTAATTGGAACTTGGATTTTCCATCCGAAACGGTCACGTAGCATGCTCATGTGTCTTGATTTTCTTTAAGCGCCCACGCTTGTATTATGTGATGGCGAGACAGGTGCTAAGCTGGCTCGTCATTACCCGCTTCGTAAAATAAATGTCCGTCCGGTTTAATGTTATGCGCGGCCGATGAAATTGGACCAAAAACATGTAAAATGTAGTGAATCGTTGTGTATAATTCTATGTTTTGTGTAGCCCTGCGCATTAGTTCTTGAATCACATGTTAAATTTTAAGGTGCGCGTGTTTTGTCTGTGTATAAATTGTTTGGCACTGGATGTCTTTGTTGGCACTTGGCACTGATTACTTTTCTGTCGATTTTGTGTATTTAGTAGCAGTATGATATAAGGGGGTTTAAGACACTGACCAAGTACTCACTCAGAGTGAGTACTTGGTCAGCATACTCGCTCTCCAGGTAACCTGGAGCGAGCCCTCAAAAGTTGGCGCACCTAGTGCGACCGGGGGAGGCGGCGCGGGGTTTTCACTGCAGAAAACCGTGGTTTGGGCCAAAAGCCAACGCATGCATTTTGCATGGAAAATAAAAGTCTCAGATTTGAGCACTGTTTCAAGATTCCTCATGCTTGTGAGCAGTCAGCTGAATTGTTTTTAATTGCATAGCGCACCATCTAATTTTGTATTTGGTAGGAAGTACGCACATGCACGAAATGATTAATTGTTTAAAAAGAAGAATTTACATTTAGCATTTGCACTACATTTTATTCTTCAACTTCTACTATTAGTGTTACTACAAGTGTTTCGGACCAGAGTGAATCAGGATTTACTATCTCATTTCAAGGATTAAGGATAATTGAATTTTAAATTCACTACTCATGATCTGAATCAGGATCTGGGAGTCCTTTCATCAATTTTTTCCCGTTCGCAGAACATATCATTTTATGTACGCAGTGCATCCGTGATTTCCATTTTACTAGTGCAGATCCTTGTGGCTTTGTGTAAAGCTGAGGTGGTAAACGCTTGTTCTTCGCAAAATGGTTCATCAGCCAGGCAACCATAAGAACACAACCGTCGGGGCGGCGTCTGGAAGTCAGCATGAGATTGGAAATTGGTTTAACTACTGTTTTAATCAGAATATTGTATCTGTGGCTCACGTGTAGTAATGTTTGAACGATTTGATTCGGAAGTCGCTTCGATGAGGTAATAGGATTCGGCGGAGTTCCAGTCGTAGGTTGACGTGTAAAAATTTAGTTTGGCATGCTGTGGATCTTGTGGGGTCTAACTGCTTAGATTTCTTTTTTGCAGCATTGAAGATGTTGTCAATTGGTTGAACTGTTCTTTTCAGCAAGTCAACAATCAGAAGTATTGAATGGTTTCCATCTGGGTTGAAATAGTAGAAGTCCATTGGTACTACAAGCTTCAAGAAAATACTAGCATATACATTTGTGTGGTTTAATGAATACAAAAAAAATACCTACTTTTCTATGATGACCATTTCTGAGCTCATTCTTCAATCCAAGACCAAATGTATGTGTAGCTGGACGAGTCGTGAAGTCTTTTGCCAACTGACCGAATTCTGCTATGTACGTATGCTTCACGACACTTAATTTTCTGACAAATTTATTTAGTTCGCTGTGCAAGAAATAATTTCGCATTGTTATTTCTTCCATGCTAAAAAGCTTATATAACGCGAATGAGCTTACATAAGCATGGCGGAATGACAAAAAAGATTTATTGCAAGCAGCTGTACAAAGATCATCGTGTGAATTTATTGGTAATGTCTTTTGATCTTCAAATATTTACTCCGTTGTAGTACAGAGAGCGTTTGATGTACTTTTGTTCAGGATACAGTGTATCAGAATTACTCTGCATTTCTTTTGAACAATGCTGATATAATTAATGAACTTTAAGTACAACTTTAATTAAGCTGCAACTTTTTCGGAGTATAGTTCCTATTTGTGGCAACTGAACCGGGGTCCACATGCTTTGTTTTTTTTAGTTTGGGCATACAAGTTTGTGTCTGTTATTTACATGAGAATATTAACTTGGTCATCTTGTGCGCTCCTTTATCTTTCAATATATTTGACCAAGCAAATGTTGACTCGATTTTATGTTTGTTACTGTAAGCACATTATTTTCGCTAAAAACTTCTTGTCAATGTGCAGGCTTAACTTAGAATGTAGAAAGAAATTGGAGAATCTGTCGACGTTGGAGTATAAGTCCTGTGGCAGCAACCGGATATGCTCTGCAAAGAGGATGTTATTTTGAAATTTTTATAACCTCAGCAATATAAGAAATTGAGATAATGAATGAAGATTAGTGAAGTAAATCTTTTGTATTGCAAAGAGACTCGAATCTAAATCATTACTGTTTTTTTGCTTCTATCCAAGATAACAGCCATGCGTTTTTACGTCTTAATTGCCTTGTGCCATTTGGCACTTTCTTGTTCGAATTTCAAACTGTGTTTGGAGTGTGTTTCAAGAGAAAATTGCGCATATATAAAATCTGGTGCAAATTTTCTCTGCATAAACAGGAAGTCGACAGGGAGCATTCACACTTCTATTTTTATTACCCGTCGTACTTCAAAACTTTGTTCCAGAGTGGTAAGATATTTTTTCTACCTCAATTTGAAGTACGATTTTAATGACTGCTTTATTCTAACAGGATTCTGTGTTATTGCCTCATGCTGACTCAAGTATGTCCAAATCTACTTCACCTCCAGAAGCACAAACCACTCAATCTTCATACACAACTTCAACTACATCTACTTCAATCACAACCACCTCAACTAAAGCCACACCAAGTCCAACCACCACAACTGCAATTACTACAACAACATCCATTCCAGTCAAAACTGCCCAAACTACAAGTACAAAATATTCAGCCACTCCAATTCCTGTTGCACGAAGTACATCTACTTCAAGTCCATCCACTTCAACTAAAACGACACCAGCTGCAACCACTATAACCAGAATCACTCCAGCTACAACCGCCCAAGTGAACGAGAGCAATGTTGCGAGACCTTCAGTTGAACAAGTATGTTTTTCGTATTTCAAAATTATAATTGAGTTGAGATGCAAACATAAAACATTCTTATATATCAATGTTGTTGGTCATTAAGCTCATAAAAAATAGAACTGATTTTGTTGTAGGATCGCGTAGGAATTCCACGAACAGAGAAGCCAGATGCTGATTCGTCAAGAATAGTATCAGCATTCTCAATTGGAGTGAATATTTTTTAAACATTTTCCTGCAATTTTTCTTGAAAATATGATAGATGTCAATTGAATTCTAATTATCAGAATTCTGAATTATTTTAATTTAGTATGTGGCCCAACAGCATTCCTTTTTAAATGCGAATTCTACAATTGTACATGCGAATGCAAGCAACGTTGAAAGAATCATTGAGGGACAGGTATGTTTTTACATGTTTTTTTTAATGTGCGTGCTTGTATATTTATATGGATTTAATATTGTCTTTCCAGCACAAATGCAAGAAGGAAACAGTACTTCAAAAAGTTCAACGTAATTTCTGCAGAAGCCTAATTTTGTTGAAAAGAAGTGAGAAGCTTTCGACCTTCTTTCAGACATCTATCGAAGCTAACCCAATGGTCAATCAAACAATCAAGTGTACACGTCTTATTACAAATCGTTTTAAATATTGTTAATTCTAGTGTCAAATTACACAACTCAGTGCTGATCGTACTATTCATTTCACTCTTTATTCTTCATATGTAAATGAATTTTACACATTTGTATGTGAGAATCTAATGACTTGATAATATTTGTTTAAGAACTATTTCTAAATTACTAAGGTTTCTACCTAATGTATGATATGCAACACAAAGACATTTGATTAAAGAACATATTTGATTCTTGTGCATTGTCAATGAAGTACCATTATGACAATCCAGTACACGTGAATGTTGGTAGCTGTTGATGATCACGGGGTTTAGATCTGCATCAACTAAATGTGGGATTGTTTGACATTCACCGACACAAAGTTGTGTCTTTTCAAGTTCTAGAAATACAGCACAACGAGCTTGGTGTTTTAGTAAATTGTCCAAGTCTGCATACATATTCACATGAAGTAGTAAATTTAGGATTTGTGTAAATGACAATTCAACAGCTTGATTTCCAAGACCGAGAAGGATGATTCCACGTTGACGTTGATAGTTGGAAATTGCAAAAACAAATTTGTTTTCCTTTGAGACAATGTCACTGAACATGCGATGAACAACACGTTGACTCTGGATGTAGTTCATGGTTTCAGCATTTTGTGCTCTTCTAAACACACCTTGAACTGTGCTCGGAGTCTTTCGAATCTCACCAAGAATGTACTCAATTGGCACCACTTGATTTGAGACACTTCTGCTGAGGAAGTACTGTGAATTAGATTCAGAAATTTGTTTACAATTGTGATGTACTTACTTGCAGTGCTCCATGGTCTTGATCCTGCACTGACTATTAATAGACTAAAAAACTATGTGAACTATTTTATGTTTTCATGCACAAGCACTTCTACGTCTCATCAACTGCGAATTCGGATGGAATCTGGTTCTCATCCAGTTTTTAGTTAGCCGTGTTGGTGTATGGTCTTCTATTTCTATAAATTTTTGTTGATTTCATTTTTGAGCTATGCAGGTTGAAATCCTCCGAACCTATTTTTGCAAAAAATGTGAATACAAAACACGGTACTCGTGTTCCAAGAATGGTGAGGATGTTGAGGTCAAAGAATTTTGCTTGAGGTATTTATGACAAACAGACACATTTTTGTTAACTGATAATGGTGTACTCTATTGTGATTTAGGTGTAGTACCATCGGTGGAAAGAATCTTGGATGGACTGCGGATTGGGTGGGCTCCAACGTGATGCTTGAGTGTGGCTACGAAAACTGTTCTCATAAAAAGAACTCAACACCATATGGAAGAAGCCCTGACGGAACAATTGGTTATTTCTTCCTGAACGGTGGCAAGCACATGCATTATTGCTTTGATTGTTTCCACTTTTTGATGCGAAAGCAAATTGTGCAAATAGCTGCCGCATCACCAGCAGAAAGGGAACAGTTGGCATCAACAAATCTTGCAACTATGTTTAAGAAAAGGAACAACTAAAAAACAATTGCTGTGTTTATGGTTTAAATAAATGTGATCGAGTGGAACGATCAAATTTTATTGTTTTCTTCATACGCTACAAAATTTTAGATATCTACTTTTATGCTGTCTACATCTATGAGCATCTACAATGTGAGTGTTTTTTCCATGAAGATTTAAAATCGGCACAGCTTCGCTATAATATTAATTCTTTTATTCATTCTGAATACGTGAAATACATTTAACTAAAGATTTTCTCAGATGTTTTACTCCACTCAAGTTTTTCTATGTTATTGCTATCGACAATGCACTTCATGCTGCTGATTCATTGCATCCATTGTTTTCTTCGGAAGCTTCTCCCGTGCCGATGTCATATCTGAGCTCCATTGATTCAGCGTACGATTTCCTTTCTAAATCATACATTCGTTTGTATGTTTCCTCGATACACATGAAGGTCAAAGTAACACTGTCTCCTTGTGTGTCCTCCATGTAGTAGGTCACATTTGCGAATGCTGCTTCCAGCTTTGCTTTCTTTGCCTCTTCGCTCATTGTGCGAAATGAGACTGTGTCAATACGATCACATTCTTCACTTACGTATTTATCATCTGATAGCTGAATGATGACTGGTTGTACAATATTTTCCTTGTTCAAGAAGTTGGCTAAGGCCTCTTTGAATTGTTGTTCAAAAGTAGCGTCCATGCTGTGAAAGTAGAAGGAAAATTGTATATGAATTGAAAATAAAACACCAAATACGCATAGTAAAAACTGACCTCTTTATGTGCTTCTCTTCCTTTTAAATAAAGCGTTTTAGAGTCAAATTTAAAGAAAATGGTAGTGTATTTAGGGTTAACAGCAATTGCTAAAGGGGTGCAGTTTTAAAGATGAGTGTAAAATCAACCTGATGTTCCGAAGACATACGCCTTTGATGCACTTTGCAGATTTTGACCTTGTTTCCTCTTCAGACCGAAAATGGTAAATGAGATTTAACTTGCTAAAATGATACAGAAAACATATATAAATAGGAGATGTGCAAAAGATATACAAATAGAAGATATGCAAAAAGGAGATTTTGCGTACAACTAAGCGTTGTGGTACAAACATATGTCTGAATTTGAAATGTGATAGAAGTTGAGGCAATATTTGTTTGGAAAGATGCCGGAAAGTTAATTAATGAGTAGCAGTTGTGAAATTCAGTGAATGTATAAATATAATATAGCACAAGAAAATTAGAATTGCACTCGAACGATCATTTTGCCTTGTGAAGTGAGTGAATAGGCATGGCAATGTCTAAATTCTGCTCATTTTTATCCCAACAACTCCTGCTAGTCACGTCCATCGCTGATCCAACACGTTTGGTAGTTCAAGTTGTTGATGATTATTTGAATTTGCGTTTTAATTTCTTGCTGAACACTTTCATGCTATTGAATGTAATTGAACGGAGACAAGAGTTGTTTGCATTTAGTGAGCTTATATTTGCAAGACTCAGTGAATACAACCGTGCAACATATTTTATTGCAATTCATCATCAGGAAAAGAGCAGTGACTGTCAAAAGAAGTACATATATTACCATCACATTCAGCATGTTGTTTTTGCAAATCATTAGCTATGGTTCTTCGATTTGGTGGATATACGTTGAAAGTGGGTAAAAAATAAACCGGGTTTAAGGAAATTTGGCACAGTACATTTTCAATATTTTAGGAGATCGCATGAGAGTATAAAAAAGAGGCAAGTGCTGTAGTATTCAGTGAAGAATGTAATAAATTTGTGCAACAATTTACAAAGATTTGATCAGGATTGTATATTATGTATGATTTCAAATGTCTGCCAAGTTAATAGCAGACTTGTGGCAGTTCTTTTCTGAGATCCGGTAACAAGGAAGTGTTACAGAAGTAAAACTTGTTATTGAAGCTGGTGATACCAAGCTACGTCAATGGCTTGACATTCAAACATTGGACAACCGCTCTATCAAAGTTTAAAACGGTGGAAAGTTGACTCCCACTACATCGCATTTTGCTATAAAGTCGACTCACTGAGAGCTGAATGTGGATATTTGTTTCACGTTTGTGAGCAAACTTTCACAGTCTCCAATGTCAGCAAAGTTTATAACAGAATTGTGGCAGATTCTTTCGGAGATCCTGCAGCAACAAAGTGTTTCAGAACTAAAACTTGTCGTTGAAGCAGGCGACACGAAGCTGCGCCAACGATTCGACCTCCAAACGCTAGACTATTCTAAATTTAGAAAAATCGTACAACCTCACTACCAAAGTTTGAAAAGGTGGAAAGTTGACTCTCATTACATTGCCTTTTGCTACAAGGTTGGAGAAGTGAGTACGGAGTGTGGGTATCTGCTCAATGTTTCTCAAAAGACTCTAATAAAGTGGGAAGAAGCATTTCCTTCTTAGTCCAGTTTAATACTTCATGAAACGAACTCCACCGCTCTCAATAAGTAAGTCTCATAGTTATTTTATAAATACATAGCACTTTGACTGTTATTGATTTTACATTTGATTGTGCTGTTTCTCAAGAAAAAAAATTCATTTCCACTATTTTAGGAGGAAATTTCCCTGTATGTGGTATGGCGAGCAGATCAAAGATTACAAAACTTTCTGAAGTTGACGTGGAGGAGGTAGTAAAGATCCCAGCATATGTGAAAGACGACGCATTTCTCGCCAACTTTAAAAAAAATATTAAACCTGAGCATCTTGGTGACCTGTGAGTTCGTATTCTATTTTAATGAAACCTAAAAAAATGTAATCATCTTCTCGTACTAATTATTTGTTTTGTTTTAGTGGCTTCGAGAAACCGAAGTTGGAATGGAATAAAGTTCCTCAAAATTGTTTCGATAAAATACCTTTTTGGTATAAAGACAATTGTTATATACTACCTAATTTTCGTGTGCGACGACATCAGTGGAAGCCCGAAAATGGGCGAAAATTCTTTCAATATGTGTCACTTCTACACACAGGTGAAAGTGATGAAGAATCGAAACCACGAGCAATGCGACTTACTCCCGCAGAAGTAGAAGGAATAATAACTGTTCTCCAAGAAATTTTGGCCCAGATTGAAGGTGATAGTCAATAGCCGATGCACCTTCATATTTAGCCTTGAAAGCCTGGATGAGTTTTCAGCATATTTAAACAAGTAGGACAAGAGTCAAAATGTGTGTAGCTAGTAAATAAAATAGGACAAGTGTCAATTATTATAGTTGAGAAAATAAATTCCTTGAGAAAAAGGATTGAACATCTACATTTGATTAGTAATGCTCTGAACCTGACATTAAATCATACTTTTTTTTTTATTCACAGCATCTCATAATTCTTACGTATTTCATACAATCTAAAACGTAGTCCAGTATTGTATCTTATTAAACATACATTTCTTTACTATATTTCAGACTTACTATGTATTTCATAGAATCATGTCACGAATACAACTTTAAATACGAGTCACTTTTCTATTTCATTGCTTTTTTGCTTGAAAGACTATTGCCCAGATGATCCAAATCCACTTTGCCCTCTGATATTGTTTGACTGTCGAAAGCAACAGCTGGTACACAACCATGAAAGAAAGGATTTTCGTTCCTCAAAATTTTGATAAAGATTCTGTAATATTGAAGAAAAAAATCTGTTCGATCATGGTTTCTATAATTCACGAAAGTCCTACCTTGTCCTCCTCCGGCACTGGATATTCAATTTTTTCAGTGATGATTTGGGCAACACAATCACCTTGCCCCACTACGAAGTCGACAGGTGAGTGGTTAAATAAAATGACTCCAACCTCCCCAAGGTAGCCATCGTCAACCACACCACCTAACATTTGAGAAAAAAAGAAAATAATCAATATGATACAACTTTATATACACTTATACTTACCTCCAACACTAATTTGATGATGTAGCGCATTACCACTTCGAGGTGCAATTCTTGCATACGTCCCATTTGGAACTTTAACTTGCAGATCTGTCTTTACCAGACAAACACCATGCGCAGGGCACACTGTGCCATAAGCTCTGCAATGGAATACAATTTTTTTTAGTAAAACCTCTTCATCAACCATAAAAGTATTTTTTGCTCTTACGCTCTCAAATCCAGACCAGCAGACATTGCATATGCTCTTCTTGGTGCATATGCTTGAGGACTAGTCTTTCTGAACTTAATCGTAGAACACATTTTGATTCAGTTGAGTTTCAGGCTTGTTGAAAAAATGGTGAGAACACTAACAATCGCCGTCGAAGGTTTGTAAACGTCTGGCAACTTTTTTTTTTTAAAGTAAGAGTGTTAAAACGTCCCTCTCTCTCTCTCTATATATATATATATATCGCTATTTCAGGCGCGATCGGTGCAGGCAAAAGTACTTTTCTAAAAGAATTCGAGCGACACGATTTTCATGTAATTCGAGAGCCCATACGAGCATGGACAAATCTTGGTGGATTCAATCTTTTGGTATGTATGAACAGAATCTTAAAATAGGACTTGCAGTTATGATTGTTTTAGGATCTCCTGTATGAAGATCCAGGTCGCTGGGCGACTTGTTTTCAAAGCTACGCTATACTCACAATGCTGAAGGCTCACACGAAATCGACAGAGGGTCAAATACGGATGATGGAAAGATCTATTTTCAGCTCGAGGTATGAATAAAGTAGCAGATTTGTTTGCCCAAGATATCCTAATCGAATAAACTTTTGTGATTCGAGATTCGTGTTTACCAAACTTTTGAAAAATCTTGGTCATATCAAAGAACCAGAATTCCATGTGTTGGAGAAATGGTTTGAATTCGTTGATGACATGTTTCATCCTAAGTTGGACTTGATAATCTACTTACGTAGTACACCAGAAATGGCGTTGCGACGAGTTACCACTCGAGCCTGTGAAGAAGAGAGCGGTATGTCAATTGAGTATATGCAACAGGTTCATGATTTGTACGAGAAATGGTTGTTGTGCGGTGATCTGAAGTGCCGTATCATTACTATTGATGCTGATGTTTCAAAAGAATGTATGAAGACTAATGTGAAGATGTGCATCAAAGCCATCAATGAATATTTCAATTAATTTATTCACACAACACAAGTAAATTTTAATTGTCATAGTACAAGAGATGATTGTAGCAGTAAATGTAGTAAAGCATTAATAAATGTAATAAAACCATTTCACAAAAATTTGAAGTTCTTATCTTGATCAAATGATAAAACAACATCGTTCTGTGAGTATGCTAAAAGAACTAAGGGTTGAGTAACCTGAGTTTTAAAATTAACAGTGATTTTCACAGAACCCTGTTGTACTGTTTGAACAGTGCTT
Source organism: Paratullbergia callipygos (assembly GCA_034700885.1). Classification (NCBI taxonomy): domain Eukaryota; kingdom Metazoa; phylum Arthropoda; class Collembola; order Poduromorpha; family Tullbergiidae; genus Paratullbergia; species Paratullbergia callipygos. The sequence goes on along the minus strand of JAQIYH010000003.1, from coordinate 11,351 downwards.
TGCAAAGATCTTGGCAAAGTAAAAAATCCATACAAGCAATTGCCGTTCAGATACATGTCACGACTAATTCCATTTGCACTATCAAGTGAGACTAAATTCAAAATACTACGGTATGCCTCGAGAAATCGATTTCCTTCCTCGTCAATTGAAATAACTTGATTGACGATTCCTGCCCCAGTGTCCGTGGTTACAGTAACTGAAGACACCCCATTGTTCTCAAAACAAAATGGATTTGTAGATAGACTTCCATTATACGCCAGAGCAGGCAGAATTCCAATTATAATTACTTCTGGAATAGTTCCTACAAAAAAAGAAACGTGAAATAAACAAATTTTACTTACAAAATTGCTAACAATCATTTCCACACAAACATACCAAGAAAGAGACGATCTGCGACAACAGAGAACACATTCGGGGTAATGAAATGAGTCTTCAATTCCGTCCGCTTCATTTGAATACGTCCGACTTTTCCAGATGACAATGAATGTTCAATTTGCTCGTGATATGGTTCATTTAATGTATGTGAAAGAACCTTCAGTTTACACTGTTGTAATATGATACGGTATGGTGTCACACTCGCAGTCGTTGAAGTTGCTTCTTTTGCACTTGGTTTGGTGATTAATACGAACTCTGGACTTGCTCTTTTCAGCTTCACAACAATATTTGTTTGTGGTGGTATGTACCTAAAAAGAGAAAAGTATATGAGAAATCAGAATTTTCTCTTTTGAAGCTCAATATTCATACCGAATTTGCTGGCAAAGGTCGACACAGAGCGCAGATTCAAGTTCAATATTCTTGGACCCGGCAATAAATTCCTTGCGAGTTTTAAGCCCTCCATCTTTCTCAAAATCTATTGTCTTCGTAGTATCTTGATAGTATAGCGCTGATGTAAGTTCAGATTGCTTTCTTGCTAAGCCCATACCCAGGTGATTTTGAATATATGCCCGATATGGGTAAGTGTCATTCGATGAATATATAATGTCAGAGTTTAATGTGATTTCTACATCTTTGAATAGGCTGTGGAGTAGCAAATTGGCACTGCTTACGCTGTCCTCACTGGTTAAATTTGTTCCATCTGCTTTCACAATCTTACAATCAACAAATATGGTAGACCCTCGCAAATCCACATATTGTGAGGGGCTACTTGAGAATTGAAATTGAATTGTGTTTTCCTTTTCAATTGGATAAAATGATAATATCGTTTCCAAAGTTGAACTATTAATTGTCACATCAGTTTTCTGTAGACCATCGAAATATGACACTTGACTACGTAAAACCTTTTCAGAGAAATCCAAAATCTGCTTCTTGCTCATTTTGACTTTTTATTCAATTTCTTCTTTTTTTTTGGTTGACTTTTACGTATTTTCTTCACAATTTTTCGCAATTTGCACTGCCTTTTCTTGACTTGCTTGCGTTTAGACTTGGATGCTGACACTGGTACCGTGTAGGCATCAACTTCAGGACTGATTCCTGTCTCCATATGTGATCTTTCAAGCTTGCAGCCTTCCAAATCCGTGCAGTGAATATGCCTCATGTACACTTTCGCACATGTAGTGTCACTATGGTGTGTTGCTGAAATACTGGGACTGAATTCAAAATTTCACTTACTATTTCAATCGAAATGCAATTTATGGTTTCTGGAAGGAGCGGAAGATATACTGGGGGTTCGAACTGAATGAAATGGGGCGCTTCAATTTTTCGCGGTCTGTCCCTCGATCTTAATAATTTCAACAGCTTATCACCATACATCTGATCCTCAATTACGTTAGTCAGAAACAAGTACTTTGAACTTCCTACACGAATGTTGATTGGTGACAGGTCTTCCTGGTTTTTGGTAAACACGTGCTCTGCACTTAGCCCGAGCATTGCATTGAACATTGGGCTTAATTTAATCGTAATTGGTTCACTACCACTGAGTTTGGTTGTAGTTTGACTATTTGAAGTCGAAAATTCGGCGGCAATATTGTTCTCCTGAAAGAGCAGATTTAGCTCTGTTATTAATTCTAGAGCACTTTCGTATGTTATGCTTGAATCTAAGTATAGTTTTTGTTTGACACGTTTGGAAATTTGATTAATTACAAGTTCCTCAGACAGATTTTGAAACGCATTTTCATCAATGGCACTTGCGCTGACATGTTCACCTTTCCCAAACTCTACTACGGAGAAACCCAACGCATCTGTTAAAGGCTTAGGCATCAGCATAGAGTTCGACGAATTGTTGTCAATAATAAAGGTAGAGATCGCACCAGTTGTCGAAATTTTGATGGAAAATACTAGTTGAACATTTTGACTTTTAAAAAAATCATTCATGCTTTTTATCCAAACTGACACTTTACTGTCTCGGACTTCCTTCCTTGGTAGTGTAATGTAATTAACACGCGTAGTACCAGACTCCACGAGAATTTCATTATTACTTAAATCTCCTCTTGAGCTTGGAAGTAGAGAAGCTAAACCGGATGGGTAGAAAAGAACATCCAGAATGCATATTTCTTTTCCACAACCAGAAAATGGTGATAGAAGTAAATTTGAGAACTTGTTCGGTTTGTTGTCTCGAAATATATTGCAGCTACTATCACTTCTAATCGTTATTAGCATTGTATTATTCAACACGTTGTAGTTGCTCGTGATAGTATTTACCAGCAAGAGCTTCGTTTTTCAGGTCTGAGAGTGAAAATACTGGAGGGTCACCGTAGTGAACGGCTGTAATTCTGAAGTTTTCAGTCGACCATTGCTGATGAGACTCTTTACTGAACTGTATACGCATATTTGAAATTTTAACGATGTCGTTGACCTTCAATCGGGGTTTAACTGACTGCGTGTATAGTAAGTCACCATAAAGTCTCTGCCAAACAATCCCTGAAAACCGTGACAAGTTTTTACTATATTATTGTGAACATTATATCATGTAGTACGAAGTCCTTATTACCTTCGTTGGTATTATTCACGTCTACGGGTCGCATCCCATGCCTGTTGTTGATGGTTGTGTTCATTCCATGCTCAATATGATGAATTATAGTTGTCCACGGAACCCGCTTGTTGCTCACCAGAAAGGTGGCTATTCTGTGTCTAATTACTCGAATACGAGATTCACAGCCAGCCGCCTTAATTTCGCTCGCAGTAGCAAACCAAGTAATATTTAAACTCTTGAAGTATGCTTGCACAAGTGACCCGCGAAACTCAGTTCCTGAAAGAGATCTGAGATGAAGCGAATTTAACCTTGAAGATAATCTTTTTTTTCATGAAACTTTGGTACATACCCGCGTCAGTTTGTAGAAGGGAAGGGGTCGGAGCTCGTTTGAAAAGTTTCACGAAACCTGCTTTCACATGTTCATTGTTTTTTGTTTTGATGGGCTGCAGCCAACACATTTTTGTAAACAAGTCCACAAGGACGATACAAAAGTTGAAATTTTGAGATTTGTTTTTCAACAAGTGTTTGTTGTACACGGCAGTATCCATGAGATCTGCAAGTAAATTATGCCGAAAATTGTTACCAATAGAACACACACAAACGCACATATACACTTACCAGCACACATTTGGTAAAAGGGGAAGTGTGAAACAACTTTGCGTCGTTTGAAACGACTTCTGCTTCTTTTCAGGAGGGAATAGTTTTCCAGTTCAGATAGTGCCCTCTTTACGTTTTTTGGATTGCTCAAGTTTTGTGATGTCATGAAATGATGTACCCCGGATAGAGAGCCGGCAGCACTCGGGTTCACATACAAGTCTTTAATTTCTTGCATTTTGCTTTCATCATTTTCACAGACCTTGAAGATAGTAATTGTGTGGGCACGTTTTGTACCTTCAAAATGTCCAAAAACTCCTCGATTCCGAACGGAATCTTTCGGAGTGAAATCCGTTTGCTGGTTACAAATAGTAGCAACTCGTGAATTTTTGAATTTCGAATTTCTTTCCCACCAAATCGGACTTGACCCTTCGGAGTAACTGAGAATTTGTCTCCCAACAACTGCACAATTCGTGAGGCTGTAATACGATTGGATGTAGGAAGTAGGGAGAGGTAGAATTCGTCACTAATACCCTGCACTGTTGATACTACTTTTTCTTCTTCATTTACTGGAACTACTTTGTAGAGACTAACGTTAGCCATTATTTACAGTAGCGCTAAACAAAGCTTCGAAGCATTTGTTAACCACAAATGGAAGTAGAATTGATAGTACATGACTATGCTTAGACAATTTTCTTCGCACTGTATCTACTCTACTAGTACATCGTAGATTTAAACTTTTAATGGTCTTTAACACTCTAGCCAAAGAACGCTTCTGCTTGACGCTTTTAGGTAATATTGCATGGCGTAGTAAAATGTCTTTCAGCAATTCCATCTGTTCATTACTGGCCTCGCGTAAAATTTCTTTGCGTCGCTTGACAGAAGCTTTCATAAGAGCAACTAAAAATTCGCGGTTTTCTCCCATCACGTGGGCTTGAACACTATCATTTCACTTGAAGCAAAAACACTATTCCTAACTCTGACGTCATCAGCTGTTTCTTGTCTCAAATCAAGGAAAATGTAACTGTATGGTCGAGATTTCGTCGCAATGTTGTATGCATTCACAAGGAACGAGCTATTCTTTGGATAGACCTCTCGTGCTAGGTACTGAATTTGAGCTGAGTCTCGTGGGTTCTTAAAGAAAGCAATGTATGACGTATTGAGTGATAGGGTGCGAACAGTTGATCCAAGAAATAGGCGATGTAGCACCAATACAATTGAGATATTCCTGTGACTGCTCAGACGCAAAAAGTAGTTGGTGATTTGCTTTGAATTTTTTGAAGCCGTCTCCAAAGTATGGTCATCTATGAAAATCAAAGTACCTTCACACAGATGATTGTCAATCTCATCCAAATTTGTTAAAAGAACAATTGAACTATCCTTTCGTAATTCTTCAACATTTTCATCCTCGAACGAATAGACATAAATCACTTGTCTGATCACACCCTTAATGGTTTCATCTCGTTTCCTGACTATTTGCATACATAACTCACTTTTACCACACCGTGATGAACCGACCTGAAAATTAAAACGTTCTGGTCACACATTTGACTTTTATTTTATTTTATTTCAACACACACTCACAATTAACATGGAGAATGGATGATGTAACCTGAAATCGTGTAGGCTAGACATTACTACTTTTGAAACTATATCCCCACGGTAAACTTCTAATACCACCCTCCAACAATTGGCGATGCATGTATAAATTCTGGAGAAAAGCCTTGCGTACTCTAACTGTGAACACTTCTTGTTGAATACTGGTGATACGATTCTCATACACATAATCCAAAACATGTCTAAACAAGCCGTATACATAAGTCTCAAATGTCATCTGCTCCACGTGATACTTTGCAAGGCCATTACAAGCGATCTTTTTTGAGGAGTCTCCTTCATATGGATCGTAGAGCACCATCAAATATTTCTTCATCTGATACGAAGCAAATTTGGTACATTTCTTGCTTTTTAACTCATTTTTTATTAGACCAGGAACAGCTGCAAATATGACCGTTAATGTGATAGCACTTCTTTAGAAAGAATTGTCTCACCTCTATTTTCATCGTTCCACATAGGGTCTCTCGGGTCAAGGTTGGATAAATCCAAAATATTACGTAGAGCTTCAAAGTCATATTTCAAACTTCTTTCACCTTTTCTATACTCCAATGAAACGATATAGGAATCAGTATCCATGTAAAGGAGTTCCATTCTAGGCCCGAAATGTGGTAGTAAATGCTCGTAGTATATCTCATAAATTCGTAGCTTGCTATAAGACAAGATTGTGGCTCCAATCATGTAGAGTTTCCTGAACTTTATCCTGAAAACACGAATACATGAGACCATGCTTCGTTAAAGTGTGATGATCATACCTTGGTCTTGCCATGCTGAACACCGACAACGACTTATGCACAATGTAGTGGGACTTGTAGTTCGCTTTCGCCAAAAGCCGACGTGCTCGAAAAGAATCCCTCACCATCAGTGCATCATAAAGAGCAAATACATTCTGTATATATTTACCTAAAGTATATCAAAACAAAATTTGAAAAAAAGATTTAATTAATGAATATCTGATTCGTACCAAAAATACTATTGAGAACCGTCTTCAAAATTTTCTTAAGGGTTTCCTTTGTGCAATTTACTCTGAAGCTTGAGGCAAGGTCAAAGAAGCTTTTCATAAAATTCTCTTGCTTAAATTCATAGCCATATACAATCTCGTCAATAATCATTCCATGACGTATGTAGAACTCAAGCTCTTCGTGGTGAACCATGTATTCTTTCTTCGGTAAATATGTCAGCAAAAGACGTGTTTGTTGCAAATAATTATCAAGAGTTGGTTCCATGTGTTGTGGATATGAAACTCCTCGATTTGGATAATTCGACAAAAAGAGTTCGTACGATAGTTTTTCTTTAATTGCTGCAAACGGTAAATCCCTAAATAGAATATTTGGAATAGAATGACCTAAAATAAATTTTATAGAGCCAACAGCCTATTTTATATAGACATACCTGTATGTTCTTTGCCATGCTTCGTCATTTGGGCAATGCATGTTCACACATAAATAGGCTCCTCGACTCCCACCATATCTTGATAAATCAACATTCCCACCATTGAAAATGTCATCCAATTCATGTCCAGTTAGGGTTCTATAACCACCGACCGGAAACTTCTTTACAAATGTCGATGCGTACAACTGTAATGGTTGAAAGAACCTTGTAATATAGATCTCGTTGGTTGACATTCATTTTACCTGATTTACATCAAAACAACATATCTCACTTGCTGGCCAAATCGGATCGAATTCTGCTGTATTTGGAACGTTGGCTCTTTTAAGTCGAGTCACCACTTGCTGAATTCCACCTAAAATTAATAGTGCTAGAATACAATTTTCCTGCATTTGTACTCTCACTTCACATACCTCGAATAGCTGTCATCGTTCTCAGCAATTGATTCGGTTCCAGAAAATACTGAAGACTTGTATGCCTTGTATGATAACGCATACATGCTACCGCGAAAGCTGGCATTGAAACAAAATGTAGTGGTTCAATTTTGAACATCTCTAACGATGATTCACTGTAATTTATCATCACATCACAAAGTAATGCACAATCAAGCGAAAGATAAATCTTGCAATAATCCTCCATTTTTTGACACCCCGTGAGTCTCCATATGTTTTTCATATGTTGAAAGTCTTCGTCACTAATCCTTTCGTTTCTCAAGTCATTATCAAAGAAATGTCTCGAAGGCCAACCGACGTGACTTAGAGCATGCTGGCCAGTCATAAATCTATAAAATAAATTATATTCTCAAGTACTCATTTTGAAATAAAATGAAAGTATAACCTGTAAGGGAATATTTGTTTTCGCATCAATAGATCCAAGACATCGTCAGGATACTTTCCAAAAATTTGACGCGTAATTCTGAATTTATGGAGCCCATCTTGACGAAGATCTTTTACCAAATCACTCAATGAAAATGGCATATGCTTGAAACTATCTATCAATCGCAAAGTTTTTCCAACCAACATTTCGTAAAACACCTGGGAATTCTTCGAAAGGACTTTAATTTCTGCAGTGAAACTTTCCTCCGCAAGCAGTAGTTTCCAATCATATCTATTGATTCATTTGAAATAGTTAAAATGTACTTGAATACACTCAAACCAAAAAAAAAGAATTTTCGAAACTTGCCTTGCTCCGTTATGACAAACAATTGTCATTCTCCTTTTCTCCTGGATCGCTAAATTGCAATAACTACATATGGTTGCAAGGTAGTTACTTTTAACCTCTTGAACAGTGACGGGTCCCACGTTGGGATCAACATTTGGTAGAGTTCTTGTAAAATATTTTCTGTGATGATGATGAAGTGTTTTAACTCTTCTGTCGTTGAACATATTATTGCAAAGTGGACACACCAACGCAGCGTCATGCTCTGCAGATTCTTCGGCTGTCAGAATTCGTTCATTATTTTCTCTCAGGTCTGCCAAAACTGCATCTGCAAACTCAAACGCTGTCTTGAAGAAATGAGACACGGAATCCTCGCCAAAGTACGACATTCTCTTAAAAACGTTACAATCTGGTCCATATACTATTAGTTCATAGCTATATGGTATATGTTTGTTCTTAATTCGCATACTTGGCACCGAAGCATTTGCACAATATGAATAGCTCTTCAGATAGCATTCGAAATCCACACATGCTAAAAAAAAATTTAAGAATTACCAAACTGGAATCCATAATTTACCACATGCAAAAAATACATAAAATGAAAAGTAACATACCCACATAACTGAATGGTAGCGTTGCTGCAAACTTTTTAAACCTGTCAAAACATTGATAAGGTCTGTTCGGATCAGGAAACTCAATTACTTGTGGTTTATGAGTCAAGCAAAGCTCCGAATGCCGATCCAAAAGTGTAACCGACCCAAACCGGTTGTAGCAAGATCGGCAGTAGAATCGTCGTTTATTACTTTGATTATATTTTGACATGAATAGCGAAAAGTCATAAATCGTCACCCAATGATTTCTTCCTATTCGGTCACCAATCAATAGTAAATCAACTTCTGCATGATAGCGTTCCATTTTGCTTATTCTTATTGGAAACTCTCTCTTCTTCTTTCTAACCCCTTCCAATCCATGCACATGAATACGAATTCCAGTCATTGCCTCGAAACGTGGAATATCTTCTAGTTTCAGTGGCTGAGCAAAACTGGTCATATCAAACCCGTTGGCAACTGCGTGATAGTTACTAACATTCTTTCGTGCTCGTACTCTAGGAATATTTTTGTAATGCACACCCACTGCAACTGCATACTGAAAACATTTTCCATCTGGACTATTTATAGAAATCATTCCATTCCTGCGTTTAAAGTACTTCGGCAACTTGAACTTGCAACCAATTCGCAACGGATCGTATTCACCCACAGACACATCCAAGCGTAGAATTTGCCCCAGATTCCACAAACTACCCTTATCAACAATTGCACTTAGAGTTTCTATATGATGTATTGCACTTTCAATAACTGCTAGTTCAACACGGTGAACAGATGGTACTGTAATTGTATTACTTGCAAGAAATGAATCCTTTTCCTCTTCAGTTACTTGATTGTAAAGATGAACATGCAAGAACAACTGCAATCGAATTCCTTGGTAATGTCGCACAATTTGATTCAAAACACGAATAAGTTCCGTATCAATGTGATCATAAAATACATTGATTTCGTCAAACACTTCTGTGGGTACATAAGAGTAAACTTTTATAACACCCAACAATGCACTATCGTGTTCATAAAATAGACCCAAATCCATATTTCGAGGACCTCGATCTGCCAATCTTTGGCCTTGTAAAGGACATGTATGATTCCGCACGTTTAAAAAAAGCCGACTACAATCGGAACACAAATGTCGCCGCTCTTCATGTATTACACGTGTCATATTTCTAACACATGTAAAATTACACTCACTCACTCTGCATGCTTTGCGGTTTGCTGCCATCTTGAACCGTACAACTAGAAGGCAAAACTCCAAATGAAATGCTACACAGGAACAAAAGGCAATGCGCCAAAAATAAATTCATCATGAATTGAGTTAAATTTGTATGAGCACCTTATTCCTACAGAATCATCATTTTGTTTAGATTGTACCTTGTACCAACTTGTGTGCGAGTGATTCATATTATTTGACAATTGACTAAAAAAAAATTTGCAAAAAGAAAGCACAGAAAATTCTTGCTCACCGGAATCCAACCGGAATCGAACTTGTTCCCGATTGAGTTCACGGTGGGAATAGTGCAAAGAACTCTCTGGCTTCCTTCTCAGATTTGGACAAGTTTATCTAATATTAATTCTATCTTTCTACACCAAGAAAGATGCTAGAACAAATTTAGTAACTGCACATGAATTTTGAGATGAAGCCAACCTCAATGAACAAAGACTCAGGCACATCGCAAAGATTAGTCAAGTGCATAATACTACAAATGACAAAAAAAATTTGAATCGCAGTCTCGTTGTTTGGTGTGTAGGTACACATGTGTTTTGTTTGCTTTTAAGTTTTTTTTTGTGACTGGAAAATGGTAAGTTATTTCTCTGAATCATCATATTTTAACTTCATGAGCATTCATTTCGTTGGCAGAATTGTGAATTATATACATCGTGTGCACCCTGCGTTGGTGTTGGCTGCATTTTCGCCACAACTTCAACCAGCCAAATCTGTGCCCCAAATTATGCTGCCCTTCATGGCTTGAAGTTGGAGTTCCTGGCTGATGCTGCTGTTGATTGTGATGAGGTCCATGTGCCACAAACAACGATGGACACTATTTACATAATTGGTAACTCGTTTATAAAATCATTCATTTCATATTAATATTTATGCTTTTGTTTCATGATAATGTTTCTAAAATTCTACAGGCATTGTTTTTGGGATTCTCCTCTTCATTGGTCTTCTTGCTTGCTTCCTATTTGGAATGTGTGGACGTAAGATCCAAATTATTAGTCAATTCTTGTATATTTATTTGCATTGTCGTTTCTCCAGGATGGACAAGAAATGCAAACCGGCACAGAAGAACACTAGTTGAACGGTGTCGAGGAGATTTTTTTATGTATTCCCCGTCAAATTTTGGCCAGCCACCTGCTCAGCAACAAACATCTAGACCAGCAACACCTGAACTACAAGTAACTCCACCCCAAGCAAATGTAACCCTGCCCTCAGCAAATATAACTCCAGCCGTAGTAAATGTAGCTCCACCCTCAACACCTGCTTGTACTCCAGCCGCTCCTCGCAGAAGACGATTTCCACCATTGATCATGATTACTGCAGCAACTCCAGATCCCAATCATCGGTTCAGAGCTCATATTGAGCCTGACATATTTCTAGAACCAATCCCTGACCAACCACCACCAGCACAAAATGAAAACCATGAGTCCAGCAGCAACGCAACAACAAACGAGAGCAGCTACACAATCACTTCTGCAGATGATACCCTCACCACATCGTCCAGCACAAATTCACCATCGTCAACTCATAATTCGAGCTACATTCCTCGTCCTGATGATCTGAGCTCAGATGACTCGGCTCGTCTTGATTCTGTACCATCCACTCCAATCAAACCACGAGGAAGAATGTAGTAGTCTGTTCTTTTTTTCATTGTTTGTTTTTTTTTCATTCAAAATTTTTTTGTATCTGCCATACATTCACTCATCCCAAATTCATTCATTCCCAAAATCATTCATTCATTCATTAAAGAAAAGTAAATTTTTTTGTTCAAATCAAACACTTTTATTTTGCATGCAAAATGCATGCGTTGGCTTTTGGCCCAAACCACGGTTTTCTGCAGTGAAAACCCCGCGCCGCCTCCCCCGGT
>JAQIYH010000002.1:0-34864 GCA_034700885.1 Paratullbergia callipygos | reverse complement strand
GGCACCCTGCTCATGCTGCTCTGAACATTGTACTGCTTCTCATTTCTGTCTACGAAACCAAACTCCCCATCGTCACAAGGTTGGACCGCCTACTCGGGTGGAGTGGGCATCCTGATTTAGATTTTACATTTTAGACATGCTCAAAGTAGCTTTCTAGCCATGTCTCTTCATGGTTAGTTCCTAATAAGTAATTTTCATGTTCCCACGTCTGTCGTGAATCAAAGTTCGAGTGGCCAGAGTAGTAGTATGGTACATATCACTTGTTTTGGTTTGCCCATCATGTACAAGAATTATAAATCGAATCACTATTTACAGGAAGGTTGAAGACTTGAAGAGTGAGGAGAGACAAATTTTGTCTTGTCTTCGCTTCATGATAAGATAAATGATGTTTCTATGAGAATGTCCTTATTTATACTATGTTGCGTCACAGTGTCACAGCATCACAGCACATTCAAAATTCAAGCCAGTACAACCCAAAAACCTCCAGTACAGTGCGGAAGGGTGCGCAAAAATTTTCTGTATGACTTGATTCATGTTGAGTTTCGCAGTATATTTATATTCCCATATAATACTAGCAAATACATTCTAGTTCTTATGGTCCTAAAAATCAGCATAACCTAAGCCATGTTGAATATTCAATATGCACCGTCCTCATGCGATGCATAATGCAGCCATATCGTTGCGCGGACTAGTACTTTTGTGCATGAAATGAAAATCTGAAGAAATATAAAATCCAATTTCTGCTGATTATAGTTGAATGAAGCAGGGTAAGTATCAAGCACCATTTTCTTTGCATACTCATCTCTATGACGACACTACTTTTCAATTTGCAATGCTACAAATTTGAGTATTGACTTTTACCTGTTTTTTAAGTTGTCCATTTAAAAAAATACTTCAAATAGTTGAACGAATCGGTTGTGTCATATTCTTGCTTGGTCAATATTTGTGCTTGAATCATTTATATGTGGAGATTTACGTACTACTGAACTACAGGACCCACGTACTGAAACATACGTCCTCATTACATGTTTTCAACAATGTAAAATCTTATTGAATTTTTCGTGCCGTGCCTTCATTTTGGTCTTGTTTGCATTTCGGTAATCTTGTTTCACGTTCTTGTAATTTCCGAAAGTATCCTGTACACTATCGTCGGTTTTCGTTCAAAAGACGTGGACGCGTTACAAAATTATTATTGGGATCAATTATTGGGATCAGCTCAAGCTCGGGAACCAGTTACCAATATTACAATCACCACCACCTGACCATGAACCGGAAACAAATCACCACAACCTAAACCGGAAGCTTGAGGAGGAACCACAGTCGCAACCTTTTCATAAGCAATATGTTGGAATCACCACCAAAATTCTCAAGTTGAGACTGGAATTACTTTTGCTTTAATTAAAATTCAGCAACCGAAGAACTTGTTTGTTCTTTCCCTCAATTGTTCACGATAAGTATGAGGCAGACATATCATGCACGTGTAACACTCATGATGCTCAAATAATAGGATGACAATTATTTTCCTTATGTTTTGTGAAGGTGTGTCGTGGCCAGTGAACGGCGGACTCATGAGTCTTTTCCGAATCCGAAAGAGTCCAGGTGAGTTATGAATCCCGTCAGTCATTACTACTGACATTTTCGCAGACTGGATTCCAATGTTGCATTGCATTGTATTCACATTATGTATAAACATTACATGAATTACGTGACCTGGTTAAAATAATACGCATCTGCTCTCGCAACAAATTTATTTGTTTAATTCTACCGAACTCCATCTTGTGAAATCTGTTTTTATGTTATAAAATTTATATTATGATTTTTGCTTCTTCGCGTGTTGACATCGTGACGGTATGTGTTGGACCAATTTTAGTCATTACCACGTCATAGCATGGCAGTCATATCGCACCATAGCCCGTAGAGCGACACTGTAATCACATAGTACTAGTAATATACACTTTCATGTTTTTGTAATCTTCGGTCCCATAACAAAGTATTACTATAAGCACAGTATAACTTTCTTTTTATGTAACGAACAACGCACACAGAATTTGCACATTTGAAAGAGTGTAAAATGTCCTACAATTTCTGTTTGGTATTAGCATAGAATTGGTCATGCCAGAGAATTTTAAGTTCTTTGGTGGCTCCAACTTTATTTAGTCATTTCGCCCAATTTAGCAAAAGAAATCGGCATGCATTCCTAGATTTTGCAAATGGCATGGAGCACGATGAAGTGTTCACGGATCACGGGTGGGTTATGGACACAGGGTACAAATTTCCATCATATTAATTCATCACCCACCCATGTACGAACTAATATGCTTTGTCTTGTCTCCTCACGAGCCATTTCGTACTTCTGCCATAATGAAAACTACGTTACTATAGAGCTCTTGCGTTTTACGAATTATGGTGACGATACATGATAGCCAACAGCATTACAAGGTATGGCAAACCCTTCTGCTGAATAAATTTGTGCATTTGTGCATGCATGTTGCACATGTGACGATGGGGAGATTGGTGTGGCAGATAGAAATAGGCATCAGTACAATGTTCAGATCAATTCGTGGTGCCAGTATGTAAATATTTATAAGTCCAAAATGGAGTGGTCAAACTTCATGAAACTTTATGTCTACGCTGTTGACATAGTGAACAATGATGTCTGAAAGTTTGGTGTAAATCGGACGGCTAATTTGTCTAATATTTTTATTCTAAGATTTGTAAAAATTTCCCGGTCACATTTTACACTTCGTATTCAAGACCGGTCACTTTTGACACATGTGGTTGCCGGTATTTCTCGTATAGTTCTGAGTAAGGGTTTGCCAGTATTCTTTACCTAGTTCATGTTGAGTGGTTGCCAGTGCACTCAGACAGAGGTCTAGAGCAAGGTGGTTGCCAGTGCTACGTGTATGGTAGAGCAAGGTGGTTGTCAGTACTACGTGCATAGTAGAGAATAAGGGAATAAGGGATAAGTGGTGGGAGATTTGTGTGGGGTATGAAGATAAGTCTGATTAGAATACATTCATGCGGGTTGGAATAGTTCAAAAGGTCATCGAATGCACTACCTTGGGTTCGAATATGCCTATTGGATCTATATTCCCTAGCATAGCTTCGTTTCCACGTAGACCTCGAGAAGCTTTTACTTTGACCGTCCAATCCAAAACAACCACATTGTACCCCACCTATTGTTTTGCCTGAGAATATCAAGCACCTTTGCAAAAATCATCTGAAAGATGCAAGCAGAAATCAGCAAATTAGTTTCTTTTCGTTTCAGTGTTTCGAGTCGTTGGATCAAAAGTACCATTCACAGAGGTTGAACCCCAACAGCGGTGAGGGAGTCCATTGCTTGTGAACGAATTATTTTTGGTACTTGAGTGCAGAGTGCTTTAAAAAAAGACCGGTCACAAAAGATCAGCATGTGAATCGAACGCTTGGAGCAAGAAAAGAAAGGCAAGGTATGAAATTTAACTGTCCCGTCCCATCATAGATCTCGACTTCACTGAGATACGTTAACACAAGTAAAGTGGATGGAATAAAAAATCTCAATCAAGATGATTCTCTCAATTTTGTTGCAATTCCAACAGTAGCATAGCCACGAGAACCACGTTATTCGTAGAAATGTATATATTTTATTTAATGTACATTCATTTCATCTCAACGGCAGTCTGTCCTTATGTCGGGCCTTTTTGCCCATTTAATCATTCCAGACGGCAATACTCTCATTTCATTCTGCAATGGCAAATACTTTAAGTACGGGTGCTACTCAGCTAGCCTAGTTAGTCTAGACATCCTTATTCCCAGACGTTTGGCATTGACGTCATTACTATGAGGGAGATTATCATACAATACATTTCCGAGTGGCTGAGCTTTGACGATAATTATACCTATAGAACGGATCTCTCCTCATAGTAATGACGTCACTGAGAGACGTCTGGGAATAAGGATGTCCAGACTAACTAGGCTAGCTGAGTACTGAGTAGCATACTGAGTACTGTAAAGGAATATGAATTGGAAGATGTGTGGAATGTGGTGAATCAACATATTAGATTCCGATGAAACAAGACTCTGAAGATCATTTGCAATTTAAGGCGCTATGAGATTGCAATTCTTTGAACATAAGGACAATGAGGAGACTAGTGACAAGAACCGTTCACCCGCGCTAGAGGAAACTTGTGCAATACAAATATAATGATACATGCGCTATTTGTTAACATACTTCCACAGTTCCATGAATTTTTTATGTTTTGGAAAATTTATCTGATCAAGAACTTCACTTTGCCAGACTTGTTGGGGTGCTTGGGTTCGGAAGCCACAGAACAGTCCACTATATGGCGCCCCAGCCGAGGTCTCTAGTAGACAGGCCCATCCAATGCTAATTCGCAATCCAATATTTTCTTGAATGTGGTCGTATCTGGTCGTAAGCTTTCCTTACATCCTTGACCTTCGGAAATAAGAAAAAGAACGAGTACTCAATAACTGCACGCCAGTTCATGATTCGAAATTATCGCCTAAAGTGCAAGAGGGTCTTCAGTCATAATTGTGAAATTCGTGAAATCTTGGATCGGCTTTGAATGTTCAAGGAGAATTCGCTTAAGACAGTCAGGAATATTCGAATATCTGTAATTGAACAAGAAAGGCTCATGCTGGGAATTCTTATTTATTCTTCTGTGGGATCGCTATTCTTTGTTGTGTAGCGACTGAACGGCGGCTGCGTATTGCATTTAAGAGTGAATTTTGTTTAGTGGTGTTTAGCCAGTACTCGATACAAGTAAAGTAAGACAAAACAAAGTTCGAACGAGGCAGACGAACGTACATCGACAATTCAAGGTTAGTTTACTCTTTTTAGTGGCAGTAGTAGCAGTGGCTACACAACTAAAAATCTTCTTCCTGCGTGTGCAAATCTAGCCTCCCTCATCCATAACCTCAAGGATGTCAGCGCCGAGATCCAGTAAAGGCAAGGGAAAGAAGCATAATCTACGGCAGCATCCTTCGCCCTCGAAGGAAACGAATGCATTAAACCTAACTACACCAGAAGTTCTGACTTTGAATACCACAGCAGTTGCTGACGATGAAAATGATGGCGGGCCGCAATTAATTCTTAAACTTGAGGTAAGTCTTCAACTC
Source organism: Paratullbergia callipygos (assembly GCA_034700885.1). Classification (NCBI taxonomy): domain Eukaryota; kingdom Metazoa; phylum Arthropoda; class Collembola; order Poduromorpha; family Tullbergiidae; genus Paratullbergia; species Paratullbergia callipygos. The sequence goes on along the minus strand of JAQIYH010000002.1, from coordinate 29,746 downwards.
GAATGGTGGCAGTACTGACCTTAATCTAATGCAATGTACCCTTGCGTATAAGTTTCCAATCCTGTGAGCTGTAAACCTGATTATATTTTTTTTACTGATAACTTGGTAGCGACATGGAATCACGTCCTCCGACATAAATAAATTACAAGAAGCCGGCTATTACACAGTGGAATCAATAGCATTTGCTCCAAAGAAGAGTCTGGTATCTGTGAAGGGTTTAAACGAGGCAAAGGTTGACAAGATTCTGGTGGGTACAATATGCAAGGAAGATTCACTATAGCTGATTCGCCAACTTTGTCGTATTACTGAAGCTTCGCTCAAATCTGAATCACTTCTATTTCAGGCAGAAGCGGTTAAACTAGTGCCTATGGGATTTACCACTGCGACTGAGGTACACCGGAAACGATCTGAGATTGTACAAATTACTACCGGGTCGAAGGAATTGGACAAACTCCTTGGCGGCGGGATCGAAACAGGTTCGATTACAGAACTGTTTGGAGAATTTCGGACAGGCAAAACTCAACTTTGCCATACGCTAGCAGTCACCTGTCAGGTATTTACAATTTACAAAAAGTTAGGATACTTTCTATAGATCACATTTGTCACATTTTGCTACTCGCAATGGTACAGGGTGATGCACATTTTTATCGCAGCTTCCGGTTGACAACAACGGCGGGGAAGGCAAATGCCTATATATTGACACAGAAGGAACCTTTCGTCCTGAACGATTGTTGGCGGTTGCAGAACGGTTTGGACTCTGTGGCAGCGATGTCCTCGACAATGTTGCCTACGCCAGGGCCTACAATACCGACCATCAAACCACTTTGCTGTACAATGCAGCTGCGATGATGTCTACGTCCAGGTAGGTCAGCTAATCTGTTCGGCAATAGTCCAGTTGGTTCCATAAAATTATATTCAACTCACAATTTCATTACTCAGATCACAAAATCGGGTTGCCCTGACTGTTCGTGGTTTCCCCTAATCTCCACATTCTATAATTTTGATATTCATTTGTGTGACTTAGATACGCTCTTCTGGTGGTCGATAGTGCAACTGGGTTGTACAGGACAGACTATTCTGGTCGTGGTGAACTTCATGCCAGACAAAATCATCTTGGCAGATTTCTGCGCATGCTTCTAAGGCTGGCTGACGAGGTAATAAGTCAGCATATGGAAATTTAGATGATGCAAATTGATAGTCCATTAATAACAATATTCATACTGTCTTCATATAAATGTTTAAAACTGTAATCGTAGTTTGGAGTTGCTGTTGTAGTTACAAACCAAGTGGTAGCACAAGTTGATGGTGGCGCAATGTTCTCGGCTGATCCTAAAAAACCCATTGGTGGAAATATTATGGGCCACTCATCAACTACAAGGTAGTTTTTGCTGTTGCCATTTATTTTGCGTACTCCTGTCAGTTGGGTTGGCTGTACTCTTCCCTGCTCAATGCACGGAATGAAGAAAACTAATCTAGGTCCACTGTCCCATCAACTTTGCACAGGTTATCTTTCCGGAAAGGAAGAGGAGAAACACGAGTTTGTAAAATATATGAGTCACCTTGCCTTCCGGAGGCAGAAGCCATGTTTGCTATCAAAGCTGACGGAGTCGGGGATGCCAAGGAATAGTTTGAAAACCAGGAACCAATTTATTCGACTAATCAATTTTGCCTTTCATATTGATAAACTCATACATATGTTTAGGTATGGATGTATCAACTATCCACTATTCGAATCCATGCAATAGCATATTCCAAAGCCCTGTACCCGTGTTATCGATACGACATCCTCGTACGATTGTCCTTTAAATAATAATATAAAAATATTGTACTACATTGAAATTTAATCTGAATAAATGGAATTAGAAGGAAAACTTGACATTCCTAATCTACAGATAATAATTGAAACCGACGGTCCTCTTTAGTCAATTTCGTAAGAGGAAAGTGGTCATGCTGTTTTGTGACTATACTATTTATCTGGTGAACTATGTACCAGTTTTATTTGTGCTTGTATTTTATGTTCCAAATATTCAATCAAATTACTGTTCAAATTACACATATTATTCAAAGCCCAAGGTCTTGGCGTTATACCACATAACCACTAAAACATCCATTCATTTTAGTTGAATATAGTAGGATAACAATTGAATAGTATTCACTTGAAATTTAATGATTTCGCAATTCTAGCAAGTACTTATTTATACTTGTTTTTCACATCTGGTATGGCTTACTTAATTTTAACAGGCAACTCATTCTTCAGCACAATGTACCATGGACCTGTAATGAAAGGTCGAAAACCCAAAATTACTTTTAGCATTATATTTTACGGTAAACATGCTTCCAGACCGACCCTTCGTTCTTATTTAATCTATAATATTCATTGAAAAAGTTAAAAGTCACGAATTCCTGTCTTATAAAGTTTATAAACAGTACGTAGAACCTTAAATGTATACAAATTTCTGTTAGAAGCTATTCCACATCATTTGCTTACAATTTAGGAATTGATTTATGTTTCAGTATTCACAGAGCAATTCTAGCAATGCTTCAAATTATGCCTTCAACAATATTTAGATTTTGCTATCTAGTACTCCCTAGTTTCCCTGGTTTATTTGTTTCATGTTTCCCTGGTGCATCACCTAAACACTAATTTGTAACCTGATTACCGTCTTGCGTTGACGTTTCTTCTTTTGTTCAATTTCTGCCATATTCTTTTGTTGTGTGTAGTCTGTAGCGTGAATGTGAACCTCAAATGAAGTTGAACCGACATTGAACCCCATTTACGGCGACAAGAATAGAGAGCGAAGTTTGAAAGTATTTTGTTTCATTTCCCCGGCAGCGGAACGCATAGTTCGTCTTATGTGTGTTGTCCCACCTTGTCTCGCCAGCATACAGTTAGTTGGTGTTAATATTAAATGTCTACTTGTCTACATACACGCGTTTTGCATTTGTTTTAATTTGAAGCTACAAGAAGCAGAACAGCAAGGAGGTCATCGAATCCTGTCCCCCACCACGAGCGCGTTCATCATGTCCAAGATAGAGCCTCCAACTGGGTCGTCAGCCCAACTCATTAGAATTCAAAGTGGAGCGGAGCAGCGTTTGGACAATAGTTTGTTGACATCTTACGTAATAGGTGGTGTGAGAGTCAATTTACCATTTAAAGCGTACCCTTCGCAGCTGGCAGTCATGAACAAGATATGTGTTCTATTTTGTCCAGAAAACAGGTCTTGTAATTTTGCATCATGCCGTCGTATGAATTATTTGCATTAATGCATTCCGCTCGATGATCGTATTCTACCATGTGTGTAGTTAATCGGCGCCTTGAAAGCTGGAGAAAATGTTCTCATCGACAGCCCAACTGGTTCAGGTAAAACACTTGCCTTAATTTGTGGTGCTTTGGCGTGGCAGGAGTATGAAACAGGTACGTTCCATTCACGTTAATAGAACCCATTAAACTGTGTGTTAAATTTGTCCTTCCTCAACATACAACCAGCATTTGAAAATTAAACTTACACTCCAGACAGATTGTTGGCATTCTCCGGCACTAGGGAAAAGGCGGACAACAAGGAGCCCACATCGTTCGAAGCAGGGGATGTCCAAGAGAAAAGATTGGAAGGTAAGCTGTGGTAATGCTATGCTCCGGACGACGATTTTCTCGGAATTTTTTGGGCATGCATTTGATGCAATTCAGAATACTTCTATTCTATTTGATATTGCTGCTTTGTATGTTGTAAATTCAGATTTGATGAAGCTGTCGAAGCACTATGAAACAGACACGTCGAGCGATTCTGACTTCATTCCGTACATACCGCCTAAGAAGCGCCCAACAATGTCAACAAAACTTGTGAGTTGTTCAAATTTAAGGTACCACAAATTTAAGATATCCTTGGCTCATCGCAATTGCTAGAGTGGGGTGTGATGATATGAAGAGTGTGATTTCTTGTAATGCTTCAAACAAGGTCTTCTTAATTAACTTCAGGTACACTCTCCTCCTCCGCGTGTGACCATGGGATCAGCATTAACAGTTGTAGAGAAGAGCAAAGATCGATCATATGAGAGAACGGAGGCGCCCAGGTCATTATTCTAGCTGTGCAGTTGCTGCGCCTGAATGACAACTTGATTTTTCAGGGTTCCAAAGATATTTTTTTGCTCAAGAACGCATAAACAAATCTCTCAAGTGGTAAACGAACTAAAGAGCACAGCATACCGAAACACTAAGTAAGAAGACATGTTCAATTCAAGCATATAGATCGTTTTAACTTTGTCATTGACCTGCGAAGCCATTCTGCATATTTGAAGTCCTAATGTCTCCTTCCAAATTAGGTTTGTTATTCTCTCAAGTCGGGAACATACCTGTATCAATCTGTCCGTGCTGGCGATGCGAGACAAAAACGAAGGATGCCGGCAGCTTTTGGAATCCGACACGACGAAAGCAAGTATTCCATACCATATTCCATGTTCGGAGCATGAAGTTTGAATTTAACTTATATGATCAGGTTACATGACCAGACTATAAATAACAAAACAAAATAAATTGAATGATAGGGGCATGGCTGTGAATTCTTCACCATGGCGAGCAATATTTCGGCCCATTTTGGGTTAATGCAGGGCAAAGATATTGAGGATTTCGTAGGTATTGGGCGTCAAGTAAGCAAACTTACAAGATAAAAACTAAATTCGTCGGTTCTCGATGTCCTTTTTTTTACACTTAAGTATTAATTACACAGGTGAAGAGTTGCCCATACTACATGGCCATACACCTAGTGCCGACCGTGCAGATTGTATTTTGTCCATACAATTACGTCCTTGATCCATCCGTTAGAAGAAGTGTAGGTCTTCACTGTTCTCACTTACGCCTAATGCTAACACCTTTTAGGCTAAGACCTAAAATACTTGCATTTTCTAATCCCAATTGAGCAGATGACTATCGACCTGCAAGACAATGTTGTCATTTTCGACGAAGGTCACAACATTGAAGATGTTGCGAGAAATGTGCTCACGACGTCATGGTCACAAAATGATGTAAGTTCGGCAGGTGCCGAGTGCGACCGCGTATCAAGTGCTGGGATTGAGAAGGATGACCATGGAATGATGGTTCGTGTTCAGTGTTTTCAGCCATACAAGCATAAAACGTATTTAATCACTGCCACCATACTTTAAATGCACAGGCGCAAATGTTATCTGCTTTGGGAAGATGGACTCAAACAGAATCAAGACATTTATATAACTCTTGTGGTAATAAAGAGATTTGTACCAGCGGCGCAGCACTTGCAGACTCATTGAGCAAGACCGGATTGACCCCAGACATGTGCAGCAAGTATGAGGTAACTGAGTTGATTGCTTTAAACTTTTGGAATGAATTCTGACCTGAAAATGATGGCTGCAGATGTCATACAAAAATGTGCTTGCTGCACGTCAAAGATGCATAGCCTTGAGAAAGGCGGGTCAAGGTCGGAAGACATCTTGCGTTACGCATGATACTGTTGTCTTGTGCGACAAAATATTCCAACTGCTAGGCTTGCTGAATATAAAACAAGGGCGCTATCGCGATGATTTAAGACTGTCCATGTCTGCATGTCAAACGACACAAAACGATACGGATTCTGTAACATTAACACTTTGGTGCTTGAGCCCTGCAATCGTGTTGGAGGTTTGTCCGACTTCACTCACTTCATTAAATTTTGTTACAATTTCCGAAACGGGTATTTGAAATGACTAATTGAAAACGTTACAGGAGATTGGTGTGTGATATTGGCGTCTGGAACTCTTGCTCCTTTACAACCACTTGAGTCAGAATTGGGGATTGGTTTTCCTGTGAGGCTAGAGGCAAAGCATATTGTCGGCAAAAACCAGGTTCGTAGGTATATGCACAGATCCCATACAGTTTGAAAGAGATGAAATCACAAAATAGATTACTAAAATTAAAAAAAAATTCTGTCAGATTTGGGCTGGTGTGGCGCTGAGCGGCCCAACTGGGATTAGCCTGAACGGCTCATACGTATCGTCGTCCAGTGCCTCATATCAGGATGAAGTTGGTCGTGTGATTCATAATGTGTGTTCATCTGTACAGCTTGGAATTTTGTGCTTTATACCATCCTACAGATTACTAGAAATACTCACAAACCGGTACTTGCATCAATCTTCTTTGGGTCTTATCATGTATCCTTCTATGTTCCAGCACTAACTTGTTGCCCTGTGTGTGTCCTTCCATTCCTGGAACCTTGTAGGTGGAAGGAGACCGGTCTCTATAATTCAGTCGCCAGTATCAAAGAGATTTACGTGGAACCCACATCTGGTGATTTTGATCAGTTTCTGAGGACATACAATGAATCAGTTGGAAATGCGTCGGTAAACGGATGACTTGTTCAAAGTTATTCATAATGCTGGAATCACACTAACAGGATGTCTAATTTTGAACTTACAGATTACTGGAAAAGGATGCCTTCTTCTTGCCGTGTATAGGGGCAAAGTTAGTGAGGGGTTAAACTTTGATGGTAATGCCTGCCGTTTGGTCTGTGTAAGTCGTTCATTACATTTTTTTTACTATAGTCTGTAAGTCCACAATATATATGTATCGACAAATTGTCCGAATGGCTAGATTGAGATCCAATCATATATGACCTTGCAGGTAGGAATTCCGTTTCCAAATTCCAGTGACTTGAAGGTGCAGCAGAAGAAGGAGTACAACGACAAACGAGTGTCAGACGGTCATCTGTCCGGAGCTCAGTGGTACACTGTGCAAGCATTCAGGTTGTATGACACTTCTATATATTTGGGCGAATGAAACATGAACGAGACGATTCAAGGGTAGTTTTGTTTGTACATAGGGCACTTAACCAGGCTTGGGGCAGATGTATCCGAAATCCAAATGATTGGGGAGCCATTCTACTCGCTGACAGCCGCTACCACTCTAACCCCTCATCCCTAGAACTTTTGCCAAAATGGTTGCGACACGACGTAAGTACTAATGTGGTAAAGTTCTCATGTACCAGCCTCTGGATAGACAACCATTTAGTAGTGTCATTTGTCCGTGTCAGGTTGTGAAATTTCAAGAGTGGGACAGTTGCATTTCAAGCCTATCAGCTTTCAACGAAGTACATGTCAGTAGAAATCGGATTATGAACCCAACTTAGGTTGAAGTCCAACGTCATTATCGCCCTCGAGCTCTCCATGGATTCATGAGCGTTGCTGGAACAATTTATATGAAGGGAATCACAAATGTATATCTCAAATTGGCGTAGTATGTAACTCAACAGCTTTCATTGTGTTTCTTTCATGATGATGATGTGTTGTGAATCTTGTGACTTGATAAATAAAGGTAGAATGCAGCCTCGAATTGCATTTCTGCAACGAATTCAATGACGCGTTCGATGAAGTTGATGGCACCAAAACTTTCGTTTGTCAGCATTTCATCCCTTCACTCTCTTTGCTTTTTTTTATTCTCAATGCTCATATATTCTTAATGCTCATATGATGATATGATATCAAATTGTCCTGCACTTGCAACTCTTGTAAATTTTTTCGCTCTCTAGAACTTGTGGATTAATTTAATTTTTTTAACTGCAACGATACGATAGGAGTTGATCCAAGCTCGGGAGGAACCTCAAACAATTTCATTCCTACGAAAGACGTTGGCAATTTGCTCATCATTATCTACAGGCCTACTATGGTTCCTCTGCAAGTCCTGGCCCTCTTGGCACTCAATGACTCAATAGTGCAGTATCATTAGGCAAACCAAGCGGCAAGAAGAGGAACCTGCCCTGACTTATGCAGAGGAAGCACATTGCAATGACGACTTGAGACGTGGACGTAAAGTGACCAGTATACACTACAAATGATCATTGCATGCGGACATGACATGGACATAGATTGAAGCAAAACACCAGGCGGCCTGCTGCGGACGCTGTTGCTCCTGGCTGGTGTTGTTTGTTTCCACAGAACTCGACAGCCCAATTTCGCTTTTCCTTCCTTCGTCGGAGCGAAGAAAAAAATACAGCAATAGAAACTGATTCCCCCCTTTGAGTAGCGCATGGGTATCTGAATTCGGATCATGCAAATTGCATACTAAACACCCAATTAAAACACCCAATTGCCCGACCCATGCAACAGATTTTAAATGAGTGAGTGAGCGCACAATGTTTGGAAAGCCAAGTCACTATACCAAATCAAACACTGCTATTGTGGTATTCAATCTGTAACTTGGTATTGATCAATCACATTCTCATGCCTTCATGTTTTCATGTGCAAGAAAGTTCAAGGGTCATAATTTGGTCGTGTGAAAATGATACTTGTGAAAATGATACTTGTCCAACGACACGCTGATGATTTCTCAAACAAAAGCAAGAATAACACAGAAGACTTGAGTGACATTAAAATTCAAAATTGTATGGTTTGAAAAAATGGTGACAATTAGTTGGTAATCATGATCAAACTTATGATTGGTCCCACATCACCTCAGCTTCCTCAGCATATCAGAATCTTAAAGCGAGCGTTCGTTGGATCTACAATGGTGCCCATGGGTTGGGATTAATTTAACTAACAGTTTAGGTGATCCAGAATTCCGGGGCGACTTTGCTCGCTGTTTTACCACACAGTCCCCACACTTCACACTGCATCAAGTTGGCAGGAAGAATATGATTGTCCTGATGTAGAAACAGTATACTTGCTCCAAATTAGTCGACCATGAATGAACAGAGAGATTAAGACTTTGGTTAAGAGAATGAGCAGAATCCAAAAACACACTCAAATGCAGTTTGCCCTACTGACACCCTATGCAAGACACGAATGATGTGCTCTTCTCCTCTTTCTATGCGGACGATTAGAGTTTCTCATTTTGCCTCACAACATACGACCATATGATAAATGTTTACCAAACTGTCCAGTGTTCTGCTTCTCTTTACAAGGTCAGCATTCTTAATTTTGAAAGAAATATATGACAATATGAAATAACACAACGGCCACAAGGACGGCGTTTTATTTATATCTTCGAACCTTGAGACATTTGTCACATCTTACTTACCACCTAGCCTTGCCATAATTAATCAGGTTTAATGTAATGCAATTGAGTAAACAGTGTCTCGTTGTTACCGAAACGAGTGTACCTTGAATGGAACGGATTTTCTGCGGTTCTCTTCTCATTCCTTTCACCATCAGGAGCACAGATGACAGATGCACGCGTTTGTGCTTCAGAAAGAATGACACAGACACTAAACGCTCAAGCTAAATTTATACAAAGCCCTTCATGGTCGAAAAAGTTTTTCTTCCGGTATAAAAGGCGACTGCAAACTGACCAAGGAACCAAGTTCAGATTCCACTGCACATCAAGTCCTCATTTTTCTTTTCCCTACAATTTTGCTCATATAACTCCGTTCTCAAAGTTTGAGGTTTCAATTGCATTTTCAATCATGTCTTGTTTTGGTTTGTTCCTCTACTTTATCGCGTCAACGGTTCTCATTAAATCATCGTGCTCAACTGAAGTAAATTTCTGCGGAGGATCCGCCATCATATCCGGTAGAAGGACGTAGAAGGGTGCCGAGATGGAAGTTCGGGACATTGTTGGTTTACTAAGGGGTCAATGCAAAAGATCAAAATCTCTGACATCTTTGGTAAGTGTAAATCTGAAATGTTGGACAGGGACGACATTTGGTAGCTTCCTGTTGTTTGTTTAGTTCGGCTATTTGTTGGTTTGTTTAACTTACGTCCTTTTCTTACGTTTGCAGGAAAAAATGCAACCTCCCACCCATATGTGGCGAAGGCCGAAAACTTAAAACTTCCCCTATTTTGGGGAATGAGCATCCCCCTTGGATCTCGTGAGTTGGCGAGCGGAGATGCGTGCGACATCTTGGTGGGCGCCACCTGTCCGGTTGTGGAAGGACAAGACTTTGAAATGAGGAAAGAAATTCAGATTCCGTCATCTGTACCAACGGTGAGTAACAAAATCACAATAAACAATATTTCCTCCTTATGCAACAAATCATAATCGTGTTTCCCAATTCGTGTTCGTGTATCGTGTTCTGATTTCATTGTTCACACGTGCTTTGTTTTTCCATTTTCAGGTTGAAGGAGGCATGTTTATGGAGGTGAAGGACGAAAGCAGCAACGTCGTTGCGTGTGCCGGGATGAACATCGGGACGAAGACTGGCTGAGCAGTAATAATCATAAAATTGAAGACCACATCGGGCAAGTCATTGCTAAAGTTTGGCAGAATTTTTTTTGTTTCCAACACTTCCTCAACACTTTGCAACAGAAAGATTAATGTATGCCAACAGTTTAACTACTATATTTTGTGTACATCAATTTTTTATCTTACACGATGTCATCTTGTATGTTCAAATTATGATTACTGCCCCTTAATTGATTTTGTGTATAATCTAGAGGATATATGTAACTACTGTACTTAGTATACATCAATTTTTTATCTTACATGATGTAATCTTGAATGTTCAAATTATGATTAATGCACTTTTTAAATAAATAAAATTTGTTAAGTTGAATTTGGGAGCAGTTGTTGCATCCAACCATGAAGCATACTTCGTCATACCTGCGCAGCAGCAGCCAGATGAACCGTTCCGACGTATGCATTGCATGAATGAACCAGGAAATTTTGAGATTGTTTCACCTGAACTTTGTATGTATTCGGATGTATTGGCTGTACGAATTCAGGCAAACTTTGCAGAAGCAGTACGTATTGAATGGGGAATGGTGTGATGTTCTTTCACAAGATGTTTATGGCTGTTTGGTCGAATAATTTATGTTCACATGCTGAGGTCCAGGTCAACCGACTTGGGTAAAATGTCACTGCGAATTCAATTGTGGAAGAATAAGCCTCGTGTAATTACAGAATGTACATAATAAATTCTCCCCACACAGGTCACCAATCCGCGCTTTGCTCATCTCTCGACTTTGCTATTTGCTCATTTGCTGCCGGACTTTTCCCTAATGAATTGGCCAGTGTTTGTATGGAAATAAGTATCAAATGACATAGAAATAGCAAACCATACAACTTAACTGTTCTATTCCATATCACGCAATAAGCCCCTTCTATTTTGAATACCGACTATCATTGTTAAGTTAACAAAATATTCTTACACCACGGCATTGTTCAAGTTTTTGCATCGTATCAGGTAGAAGATATGAAATTAATTTAGAAGGGAAAAACGAAGAGGCCTGAATTTTATTGATGTTGTTTACAATGGTATTTTTAAATAACACGGCATATAATTAATCCAGATTTCATGCACGTCATGTGAGTTTGTTCCAATATGAATCCACATTCAGTAGTGGCTCTCGAATATCATTTTGTTTTTGCTCACATTTATGAATATTACTGCATTATTGTACTCGACTGAACTGCACTGATGCTACCTATCTATCCTACTGTTCCTGTTGTAGTGGCTGGCGTGTTCATATAGTATTTGCAATGCACGCACAACATAAGAGGCTCACTCGCTCACCCAGTTTGTACTGATTTGTTGTGAGCATGAGATACACTTTCTCATTTTGCCTCAATCACGAATGGTCATACTGTAGAATACTGCACGCTCGTCCAAAGTTTTTCTTTTCAGGGTGAATGACTAGAATATCAACTAGCACAGAATATATAAAATGACACATGGAGTGTGTTGGGTTTTTAGAATACATATTTTTAATACTTAAAAATGTACGTTGGATGCCCATGCAATCTTGTTACCGGTCATATTTTACACTTATTTTTCACAAGCGGTCATATTATACACTTTTTTATATGAGCGGTCACATATCACATTTGACGCTTATTTTACACGAGCGGTCACATTTGACGCTTATTTTACAAGAGCGGTCACACTTGACGCATATTTTACACGAGCGGTCACATTTGACGCTTATTTTACAAGAGCGGTCTCATTTGACGCTTATTTTACAAGAGCGGTCACATTTGACGCTTATTTTACAAGAGGGGTCATTTCCTACAAATTTCATCTTTTTCTCATTTGTTTGCCTCCAGCTTTTACTAGAGTAAGATGGTTGCGCTATCATTTACGTGTGTCGGAAGTAAGACGGATCTCAGTGTACTGTGTGCATGGCAAAGAACAGTGCGCTGGGTTTTACCACCGCTTCAAATGTTGATTACTAAAAGACCAACTGGTCAATAATAATTGTCAAAACTTGCAGCATCATTGTCCATGGCAAGCGTGATGCCGGCGTTGAGTTTGGTGCAAAACATACGGTGAACTTTCCTGAAATTAATCATTCACAAAAACCATTCTTGAGGCTTTGAACTTTGTATTTGATGACTTGGTTGTATGTGACATTGACAATACTTATACCAAAAATCAATCAAGCGAGTGGCATGTGTAACAGCAGTAACAGGTAAGAATTCAGGCAACCAACTGGCATCTCTCAGGGACAATTGGAAATGTATGTATTGGAATGTATTAAATGTATCACCGAATTAGTGTATTTGTATTGTATAAATTGTACGTGATATTATGAATAAAATGCAACTATGCAACATGAAGCATTCCTCACATACAGTCTGGAATTTGTGGCATTCTGATTCAGATACTTTTCTCGGTGCGTTTGAATTATTCATTAAAGCCCACTTGCTGCCGGTAGCTTGTAACAGTGGGATTCCGTGATGCAAAATTCCTTACAAGTGGGCAATATGTGAAAGTCCAAACCAAACAGTGTGCAGGCAGTATGTGAAGTTCCAATAAGTTTGGAATAGTCAAGACTATTCCAAATTAAACTAGATTCGACCATCACCGTCACCGTGCATACATTCCACTCGATAAGCAGCTGCTAATTACACTTTCAATTTTATAATTCATGTGTCATCCAAAAGGAACCGAATACGAGATTAGCAAAGGATGAAGAAGAAGAAATGCATACGAGTGCTTCTTAGCAAAGGTAACTGAAGTGTAGCCGCAGTAGAATCGATTGCTTTCCAAGATTCTAAATGTTCTTGGGGTGGGTCATTACCCACCCCAAGATAGTTGGTAGTGCACAACCAAAGAGCGTAATTTAGCAAGACCAGAAAGTCAACACTGAATACCGGAGGACTTCCCGTACTTGTACGTTGTTCGAAATGTTCAAGCAAGCAAGACCAAGCAAGACAGCAGCCGTAGCATAGCATCATTCTCCTTCGAATTGTTGACGGCAATGAAAATGAAACTGTTCAAGCATACACGGATAAGTGCCTTGTCGGGTTTTATACGATACGACGCTGTGACGAAGCAACAGTCGCAACTCTGACTCTGCTTTCAGTCGGCGGCGGCCGCAACTTCATTACTTCATTCAACTGGTCTCATAATAATCATTCATTCATTCATAACAAAAACCATCCATCCAGGCGCCCCATTACCCTTGAAAAACGATTAAGTATTTACAAGCATATCGCATAATTTCGCATTACTTAACCTCTTTGAAGTGCAATTGTATTTCTTTTGAGTGCTAGTGTAAACACGTACCATGGCAGGTGTAAAACTTCACAATAAGCAAACAAACCAAGGTAAAGTTGCTACAACTGCAAGAATTTATGTTTTAACCCAAACCTTAAATTTAAGCATTAAATTAAATTTAAAAAAGCTGGAAGAGGGTCGAAACATCTTACTGTACAAACACTGATTGCATGCTCTAGACCACAACATTTCTTGAAACTATTCGACACAGGTTTCCTCACATCTGCAGACAGAGGCGACTTGTAGCAACCGTGAATGTTTCACATATAAGGAGGACATGGTGAGCTCCATTGAATCCGGTACAGAATATAATTTGTAGCAAGCCCTACAGTCTAATACTTAATGTTGGTCACTGGTCATCATGGCCGGAACACAACAAAAGCACACTCAACAGATATTCTCGGAGCCTCACTGTCAAACCCGAGCCGGTGCACTGGTTGTGAGTAATATCTTGGTAGGTTCTTGCAGACCAAAGTAATTCAACCATCTAGTTTTAGTTTTTGTATATTCTTGGCTTAATTACTACCTAGTTTTGTATATTTTTGTAGCTGTTGACCAAGATCTCCAAATATGTCGACCATGCAACGGCCGCAAGCATTAGACAAACAAACAAGAAATGGAACGTAATCTTCTCAGAAGCAATGAAGCGAACTGCACACATGGTGTACCTAAGTCATAGACCCTGCACTTCCACTACTAGTCCTGAAGGACGAACTTCAATTTCTGATTACTGTCAATCAATGTGCAAGTCCATCATAATTCCGTTCACATCATACACTATTCATCTCTCAAGTTGCTTGTCAGAGCAGGCATGGGATGAATTTAGTACAAAAGTAGGCCCGTCAATTACAGCCATTAGGCTTTCCCAATGTGGCCAGAATACGTTTCCAACTTCACTCATTCGTCAGGCACTGTTCAAGCAAATGGTCAACGTTGTAGAGTTAAGTCTCTACCTGACCTTGAACACATCTAGCGCACTTCAATTCGACATTAAGCAACACAGATCCAGACTCGGGACACTTTCATCATTGAAGCACCTAACCGTAGATCTTGCTGATTCTCAAGAACACGGTGACCTATGCGTAGATATCATCGTATGCTCGCCCAACTTACTTGAGATAACAATGATTTCTGCATTTGGCACTGATGTCGTCCTATCAGCGTTACTCGTGTATGGTGCAGCGAGTTTGAGAAGCATCACTACCTGTACACACCTGACAGCTGAGCACTTCCAACAATTGATAACAATGAGTAAGAGAAATGAAAGGAACCTTGAACTAGAGAGGATTCATGTTGCACACGGCTCTGCAAGGTTTGCAACAAGCCTATTTTACCATTTCCTGCAGTACCAGGCAAAGACCCTGCTACAGTTGGGAATTTGTTGTGAAAGCAAACCTGAACCGCCGGATTACTACGATCCAGAAGCGCATGCGGCACAAACGTTTCAATTAAAAATGCCAAAATTGCCACGCTTGAGTGTACTAAATGTCGAAGCCAGCAGCGATACCGACGGTGCGTCACTAGTTGTGGATACTGACGAAGACAACTTCTTCGACACGACTCCAAACCTAATGCGATTGATGGGTGGGAATTTGGAAATTTATCTACACCATAGAAACTTGCGTGAATTGTGCTGGACCAGCGTGGTAACATATGAGGAATGCTGCCACTTGTCATACTTGTTCCCGTCTGTCAGAATCCTTATGCTTAATATCCGTGGAATCGAAGTTTTCCCTAAAATTTGGTCATCTTGGCTTTCTCTGAAGAAGTTACGAATTTATATCGACAGCACGTACTACCTACAGCACTATGAAGAAGTTGGGCTTCCATACACTTTGAACGAAGTTGTTACAGGGATTGATTTGTCAAAATTTGAGCTTTCGAACAATGGTGAACATCTAACAGGGAAAGAAATTGGCAAACTTGTAGACGCAAAATGTCGTCCTGGAATTTGTGACTTGAACATTTTGGAAGAATTTATTTTGGAGTTCCCTGGCGGCTCTTTGGAGAAAGATCAGCTAACCGTTAGTCGCAATGTTGCCATCAAGTATCCTAGTTCGAAGCTAAAGGTATTCGTGTTGTTGTAAATGACGTAACCAACCAACCAAACCAAATCGCAATTTGTTCGAACACAAGGAAACCCACAATTGTAGTTATACGTACTTGTATAGTAGTAAACGTGCAATCAAATCTGACACTCAAGGGTACTAAAACTTTTTGAATAAATTAAATCCTCTTACAGCGGTTCGCTTTAAAGATTCACGTGCTTGTCACCAGTTTCACGCTCTAGTCAAAGCCAAAGCGTTATTATTCGGGGGATAGATTGAAAAGAACAAGTTGTCAAACCTGAATGCAAACGCTGTCCAGCATAAAATGCTCCATCGTGACAGAAAATATTTTAGAAATCGATCATTTATACATATTTGTAAAGTTCAAGAAAATGTTTTCGAGGATTTGGATTGGAGAACACGAAATCACACTTGTCATACCAAACTCCGAAAGTATTAGAACGCTCGACAATGACATGGTTGAGGCATCGCTTTGATGGGTTCATGAGCCTTCCTTCTGGGCTGATAATGGGATGAACGGGAATGGCATGGAGGTGAGTCTCCGTACACACACATGGATAATACAAAATTTAAATACTTAAGGATTTTAAACTTTTTGTCTGTTCACGTAATGGTTAGGTGCCAGGAGCGATATTGCGACACAGGTTGCTGCTACTATTTATGTCTATTTGAGTAACTTGAAAGGCGGTATACTAGGTAAGTGTAAGAAAGGGAGCAATGGTTGCCACGTTGCCAGTCACTGGACATTCACATGTGGGAAATGATTGCAGGCGTTGGCGGACGTTTGCAAACATTTCCTTGCAACGTCCTTGCATTTCCTTACAACATTTCCTTGCAAACGTCCTGGCGGACGTTTGCAAACAACAACAAGACATCATTGTTGATAATGTAAACAGCCTAGCCATGAAGTTTCATGAAGTTTAGGTTTAGGACCACTCCATTTTGGACTTATAAATATTTACATACTGGCACCACGAATTGATCTGAACATTGTACTGATGCTTCTTTCTATCTGCCACACCAAACTCCCCATCGTCACACAATTACACGTACATATAATCATATCATCGATTTTGTTAACTGTACTTGCCTTTCAGGTACATACTTACTGTTAAATAGGCTTAAATAGTCACTATGGAAAGAAAACACCTCCTTTACGTGGTAATTCATACGCATTTGTAATCAATATGTAAAATGCCCTTTCATGCGCATGCTGGAATGGCATCATATCCCGCGACCAAATTGCACCATGATGACGTTGGAGGTTGATATCGTGGCCAGAAGTGCAAATCTCATAAAGGGCTTACCAACAAAAACAAATCCACAATAAAAAACCATGGTGGTCTGAACGATCACATTTCACACTTTTATTCAAAACCGGTCACCTTTCACACTTTTATTCAAAACCGGTCACATTTCACACTTTTATTCAAAACCGGTCACATTTCACACTTTTATTCAAAACCGGTCACATTTCAAAATTTTTGTCTTCTGGTCTGGTTTAGAACAAGTCGGTTGCCATTATAAAATGCTACATGTTACTCGGACCAAGCAGGGTGTCAGTATGCGCTGTGTTACTAGTGTCACCCCATATTGGGTGCTACCGTACAGTGCTTAGTTTATGGAACCATACAGTGCCTTGTTTATACCACCATATAGTGCTTAGTTTATACAAGACAAGACGTAACTGTGAGTGAAGGCACAGTTCACTCACTGTCAACGATGAAAGAAAGTTTACATGTATGAGTCAGCCGGGAGAGTGAAAACGTACTCAATGAGAATCAACTATGGATGGAATTTCTTTTCTGAAGCAAAATTATAACATGATCCATTCCTTCAAGGATCTGTCCCTTGACTGCGATACTCGAGAATCGTAAAGGATTCTTCACCATTCCACAAACTATTTCGATACTTCATAAACCATGACTGCAAAGTCAATACGTTCTGCCATTTTTGAGAAATTACGTCAAAATTGAATCCGCTTAAATATTCAAGGCCCCAAATAAGATTCGAAATTTATCCATGAATATGGTCCTGTTCGACTTCATGCGCAGACCAACTCTGTTTCGTGCTAAATCCAAAAACAAAAATCCTTGCTCGAAGCTTTGTATAGAATGTTCAAGTTGAACCATTCCTGTCATTAAACTAAAGTAACAAAATTAGGCACAACCACTGCACTTCATCAAATCGACTATATTACACAAGTTTCATTGTTTGAATCAGCATTGAAAGTTAAGTTCATGGCACATGAGTGAAAGTTTCCCGACCGGATTCGAAAAATGAGGCATTGGGAAATACCTTGCGAGATGCATTGAAAAAAGGCAAACCTGGCTCGCTCAAATGCAAGGGTTGTGACAAGTGCCTGTGCGAAATCAGCAAATTTGGTTTTTTGTCATAAATACGAAAATACGCTGCTCACACTTCAAACAGATGAAATCATCACATGTGATACTGTGGTTGCCCAACGATATGTCTGTCGTGTATGTTTCACAAACAGAACTGTGGATAGGCGCCCAGTACATTAATAGAAATCTTTTAGGAAGTTGAAACAGCACACGAGTTCCTCCTACCATACTCGCTTGTACGGTGTGGCGAGAGTGACGTCACTTTCATTTGCCTCTCATGACGTCAAATCATGCAAATAGGCGGAGCAACGAGAGCGGTTTACGACAGAAAATGACTTTTTGAAAAATGAAAATGAAAACGAATTTGACGCTGCAGGAAATCAACTATTTCCCTACGTGTCGCCAAAATTCAGGTTCAAGTTCATTTCTACATTTTACAAACCACATGTCGTACTGGGCTGTTGACGCGCTGAAATGCGGTAATGAAAAGTCAATGTTATATATTTTATCGTAACAACGTAAATCACAGAGAACAGAGAGCACAACAGCACAGAGGCACTAACATAACAACAGACAACATTACGGACAGTGGCAGTAAGTACGGAGGTTGAAAATTTCAACTAAATCACAATTCAACTAAACCTTAATGGTTGACGTTGACATGCTGACGTGTAAATAGTGAAGTGTAGTATTCTACCAAAAACTGAATATGGCGAATCTACTACCCACCGTTCTGGACACCCTGAGCCAGACGAAAGATGGTACGACACATATTTACTTTCGAGTTTCCTGACCGACAACATTAACTGATTACTCCACCGTTTTTTCAGCTGTGTCTTTGATTATACAATTTGGATCCGAGACAGCTCCCAAATTGGAAAAGAATCGACTATTGCGTGGAGGTAGTAGACCTAGCCTGCCAGCTGGGACTCGAACCGGAAAACTGCCCCTACTTCAAATCCAAAGAATTTTAGCGTCAGCAATCGCGTATCAGGTACACCTTTTCATTCTACTCCATATGAATTGGCGTTCCCTCATACCGACGCGTCAAAAACTTCGTTTCAGTTCTGCAAAGTTTCAGGTTAATAAATCTTTTTCTTTACAATTAAAAAATTAAGGATCCCTCGTCCATACCAGAAGCAAATCTTTGTTGCAAAAAGATATTGGAAGCAGTTACGCATGCCTTCCCTACCGGCATCCCATCCAGCGATCCTCTGCATGATTTAATTCAAAGGTTACAATCAATTACTGATGGGGTTGTGCTTGATCTCGAGAATGGGTGCTCGTCAGCTGTAAATGAAAACGCATGCTCGACGTTGGCAATTATTTCGGAACCATTTACAAGAGGGTGCGACTCAGTTGAGATAAGTTCAACTGAATTGATATTTGAGTCTCCAAATTCTCCAATTACACAACACAACAACAAATCCAAATCGGTGTTCGAGGTTACTACAGAAAACAATGATCGCGAAATAAGGCCAGATCAAGAATTTGATACTTCAAAGAACGCTCAGAGAAGTGGTAGTAAGAGATTTGTGTTTAGAAAATGCAAACGCCTTGAGTCAAAGATGGAATCCAAACCTAGTAATAATGAACCTAAGGTATCTTCGCCATTATATTCTCCGAAACGTAAAGATGACAAGGTAAGCAGCAGCATGTAACACTGTGCACAAAAGTTTAATTGCGAACTTGAAATCTCAGACACAATGTACTACCCACATAGGTACTCCGCCTTGCCGCGACGGAGAACGGGACCGCCATGTCTGCTGTCCTGGACGAAAACAACTATATTTATAGCAGAAGAAATGCAAGCAATCTAAATAGACGGATTTTGATATTCCAATGCACACACACAGAGAACAGGAGAAAGAGATGCAAATCCTACATTCGTATATATCTAAACGCAACAAGAACAAAATATACTGCTGCGTACACAGGTGCAGAGCACTCGTCAAGATGTCGACCCACAGCCCAAAAGGTAGACCATCTGTTTAGTTCACATGCATTAGTCTGTTGACTGATGTTTGAAACTTAAAGTAATAATTACAATGAATATGATCAACTCTTAGGTATGGCTCCCGATCGAAGATGGCACCGTCCACTACATAAAGACAAATAAAAAAACAAAATACCTCAGATCAACCAAGCATGACAAAGAAGTTCTACTCGTCGGACCCGACAGTTATATTTTTAAACAAAGCAAAGGTGGAGGCAAAAGATTTAATTCAACCACATACAGCTGTGTGTCCGGCCCAAGCTGCGATGCAAAAATTCGAAAGTCCAAAATATCGACGAAGGAAGCAGTGTATGAGAAACTAAATGCCAGAACTAGTTCGTCACAAATCGAACCGGTCTTGCATTCAAAGGTACATCATTCGTTGTCACAGACAAACACATGCACAAGCATGATTCAATATGTGTGACAAATATTCCCCAACTAATTCGAATAATTCGATTATAGAGTTGCAAACCATGGAAACTATCAAAGTATAAGACCAACGCCGTGATTGATACAAAAAACCTAAAGTATCAAAAGAAACATGTGCTGTTTACTGCCAAATTTGTTCACTGTGGTAAGCCCAAGGCCTTGAACTCAACATCGTCAACTGAAGGAAGCAGCACGTCGGACTCGCTAGTGTCTGCGGCAACACCGAAATCTAATCCTACGGAAATTCCACAACCGCCGCCTGGAAACGATGAAAATTTCAAAATGACGGCACAACAAGAAACACAAATGCCACCTTTCCAACCCTTGGAGGCAGAAGACATTGTCACACCTCCCATCCTATTGTCGCAGAATGATGTCTTGTCTCATCCTGCGGAGGAAGATCACAGCGTGTCCTTCTCACTCGCAGAAATCTTGAAAATTATGAAACTAGAGTTGCAAGTTCCCTCCAGTGGTATTCTAGAAGATTATTGGCAAAGTTGGATAGAATCCAACAATGAATTCTCAGCTCACTTTCTGGATTGGGCAGACCACAAGAAGCAAGACTCGCTAAAGTGGAGAACTACGTGCAAAGGTCTACCAGGACTAGATATGCATTGCTGTTGGGATCCAGTGAATGAGATACTTCTATACAGATCAACACCGTCATCCCCATGGTCAAACAAATGCCCTCTACCAGGCTGTGAAAATTCAAACCGGATCGGCCTTTATTGTGGAATTCATTCCAACAAAGCAGCCGTCTGTGTAATGGTAGTTGCAAACAAAATTACGAAACCGATACCACTCCATTTAATCTACACATTGGTTGCGCTTTCAACAGAGCGTGAAGACTCGATCCCACCAATTATTCAAGTAGAGAAGTTAGTATCAATTGCTGAGAACAACGCTGCGTGGCGTCAACAAATCAAGGAAGAGAGGCATGGCACAACAAGTGTAATATTGCACAAATTGTTCTACTTGGACAAAGATTCCACAAGCAGCTCCGATGCCGAAAAACTAAAAACCACACTTGGGGTAAGTGTCGCATGTTTGCGCTTTTACCCGTGACACAGGCCAAATTGAACACAAGTAATTTTGAACAAGCTGATTTGTATGTTTAGGTTCTAATCTTGCTAAAAGCAACTACGCAACCACAAGTCTATTCCTGCCTAAGAAAAAGAACCCACTGCCGAGACCTTGACACAAGATTATTGAACATTCTAGCCTCAAACGGGTTTCGCTTTTCGTTCCTCGATGAGATGACATATGCGTCAACTAGAAAAAAGACAAACGAAAGTAAAGAGGACGCATTGGGAAGGTTTGCTAACATATTGCGAGACTGCGCAAGAGACATTCATTGCGTCAAGCCACAAGTCAATCTTAAGGATACAGCAGCTGCCAACTGCTATAAGCTGCACGAATGCGAAGGTGTGCGAAAGAACTGGCCACACGTGTACGCGATGTCAGGTTCCGAAATAACACACGAATACTACGGGCTAGTCAAGTTTCCTACAGAAGGACAGGTGATATCTAAGGAACACCTACGATCCGCGAAAAACGATTCATCATCATTTGGGGGCTACCTGCGGAAGCAAGGATTATCCATTGCAAAGAAGGAATGGGGAAGGACGATAGAGTTGGCAGCACCGTCGTTGCTTGAAGCTCAGGCATGCGAGAGCATCGCGATCCTCAGTCGGCTCTTTGTGATGTGCCATTTCCCCAGGCTTAAACTCATTAACACGTTTATTGAAATACCACACAAGATGGATGAGAAAGACTGGAAGAGAATGAAGGCATTTGTTGGTATGGAACCCGCTTTGCATCATTACCATATCATAATTGAGTCATTTCCACTTGATAAATCCATATTTGTGTCTCTTTTGAAGGCAAAAAATACAAGCTGCTAATGCACTGGAAATTTAAACCTCACCAGAATGACAAGTATGTGTTTGTGCTTCCTGAAGACTATGCAACACAATCGGAACTATCACCTCTGCAGCCTGAAGCAGGAAACGATTGTCCAGGTTTTGAAATCGCAAACTCCCATGTACCAGAATCTACAGCAAATGATCCATCCGGATACGAATCAGCAAGCATGGAATCAAACGACCGAACACTTACACCGCCAGAAAAGAAGCAAAAGAGAGAAACCATTTTACGTCGAAAAATCTAAGTCTCGATCAAATTGTGGAATTGGTCATAAACGTTGAAGGTTGAAACCATTTGACAAGATATGTTATCCTACGTTCGGACAAGTAGTAAATATGAATAAGTAAGTAAGTAAGTGAATTTTTATTAGTGTTCTCTGCGGGCTTTGCCCATAGAACATGCATGGATACCATAAGAAAATCAATTCGTAAGTAGTAGATATAATAATATAATCTATTCTAAAATAACTAAAGGTTCTTAATGGCCATCGAAGAATTTTAGACGATAGAGCGATTCCTTCAATAGAATATCCCATTCTGGTTATATAGTTTGGATCACTGGAGTCCAATAACTCCGGTGAAAAAGAAAGGCTTTACACTGATCAAATGCTTTTGCTTGAGCTGTGAATTGGGCAATGGAGATATAAATGTTCAAGAGTATTACTAGCTTTCATGTTACAGTACGTTAATAAATATGAATATTAAACATTAACAACATCAAACGTTGCTTCTCAAATCAGTGATAGACTTCGAACATATGTCCAATTCAATGGAAAATCATCCCTCGTATAAATGGCAACGTGAATAATGAGGCGACCGAGTAATATGGTTTCGTGAATTACTGGCACACGATGGTCAAAATTGTTGATAAACTGTTTCTGACACTAAGACTGCAAGCTTTGTGAGCTCGTGGAATTACAAGTAGAATAGTTCCAACTCCAGTTCAACTAGGCTATTTTTGTGCAGAGGTAAGGTATGCAATTATTGTTGACTTAAAGAAATAATAAAATATTCTCTTCAAAACAAGACACAACATCAACTCTACAATTACTTATGCAGCTTTTGTAATTGATTCAGACACAAGTCGTAATATTATATAACTGTCCTAATATCGCGTAGACGCACATGTATACAGCAATAAGGACAACCAACGACTTGCCAACACTTATCTTAACTTCCTTCCGCACAGCTTCACAACTCCATATTAATCTTTCTTGTCAACAAACTTTTCTTTGTTGTTCATCATTTAACTTTTAACTCTATTTAAGCGTCTCCATCTACATCTTTAATCCGAACGGATTAAGGAAGGGAACTTAATACATTTTTCTAATAAGATGAAATTTAGTAAGAACTTGCAACTTCTAATCTCAGTCGTCATCTGGTGGCTGGTTGGCTGCCGAAGTGCCGACCAACTGTTGGCACTCTTCTGATAAATTCTCATTAACTGTGTACTCCCAGAACCAAGTACGCAAAGTGGAGAAGGTGGGTACCAGTAAAAAGGGTAAGATGGAGTAGCTATTTTCTGAAACAAATTCACACCTTCAGCCTGTACTCGTTCCTACTGTTTGCCACTTTTTCTTCTCTGCATATGGGTTCTCGTAATTTTGATAGACAAAAATGTAAAAAAAAAAAAAAAACAACTCTCGAGCTCATAATGTTCATGTGCTGCATGGAAAGACTTTGGACAAGAAATTCGTCTTGCTTTTGTGCTGCTGTTGGCCCTATGTTTAATTCTTTAAATTATCGACGCAGATTGTAAAGAAAGGTCCCTTGCCTTGTACATAAAAGTGCTTGACTTTATGCTCTTGGCGTTGGAAGTGGGTGCGTACCTGGCAAATTGATTTGAAAAGATTAACAAGATTATTAAGAAAAAGGAATCGATTTACCACTACTAACTATTTTGCATATGTTACTGAAACACGATGCACAACCATCATTTCATACAATGGAGAAATAAGACGGTTTTATGAAATATGATAAGAGATGTTTGACTTGCATGCACGCTATTATTATTGTAATCAGAGGACTTATATAATTCTTTCAACTCACTCAATAGCCTTCCTACATTTTAATCGGCAAACTATTTTCAACCCAACTTGACATCACATAACATAATCAACATTGTAACCACTCAAATTCTATTTTAATTTACACTATGCTTAAGCTGGATCAATTTTTCCTACATTCAAATAAACCCAAACTGAATCAAATTTGCATCTCATAAAATTTTTTGTTCTCATTCCTTTCTTCATATTTTGCTGCATACATGAATACTGTGCACTGTACATGTAAGATTGCTGATTTCCTTGCATAGAAATTGGGTTGCAGCAGCTTAGTTTTGAATGAAACTATTTTTGAAATACGAAATATGTAACAAATGCCAAATTCAAACATGGGCCACCGAGTGTACCCATTCCAACTCATACTTATGCACGTCCTGAACGGAGTAATGTAACATTCACGGAGTTAAGCTTTGTAGTGTCCATAATTCGTTGCATCTCCTTGATTTTCATAAAATATTCATATTTTATGAAAATATTTGTAGTGTCCATAAAATATTTTGAATTAAAATCGTTGCATGAACTTTAGCACGGTTAGACTATCCTTCAAAATATTTGACTAGCTTAAAATCCGGCATCCTACGCAGTACAAATTTATTGATGGTGAACTAGCGGACCATCTTCCTATAACATACGATTCATTGTCTCATTATGATATTGTGACGTTGGGGAGTTTGGTTTCACAGAAAGGAATAAGCATCATTACGATTTTCAGACCAAGTCGTGGTGGCGGGATGTAAATGTTTATAAGTCAAAAATGGGGTGGTCAAACTCAATGAAACTTTATGCCTATGCTGTTTACATGGTCAGCAATGATGTCCGAAAGTTTGGTGCAAATCGGACGGCTAATTTGTCTGATATTGATATTGATAAGATATGTGGAAAGTTCCCGGTCACATATTACACTTCGTTTTTGACACTTTTGGTTCCCGGTATTCCTCGTATAGTTCAGTGTAAGAGGTTGCCATTATTCGTTTGGTCTAGTTCGTGGCAAGAGGTTGCCAGTGCACTCAGAGGTCTAGAGCGAGGTGGTTGTCAGTGTATGGTAGAGCAAGGTAGTTGCCAGAATTACGTGTATGGTAGAGCAAGATGGTGCCCGATACTGATACTCTTTACAAAGTACAAAGTTCCCTTTGTCCTGGGCGTGGTGTGAAGACAGGGGTTACCCGTATTGTAATTACTTGTACTTGTACTGTACCGTTGCATTGTTTTGAATGGTATCCTTCTATTACGTTGTATGTGTTAGTGATTATATAGGGTTAGGTTTTGTTTCAGTATGGTCTTGTTGTACAACCGAGTAAGTAACAGTCCGAATTACAATGACAGCGCAAATTCTGGCTATTGATCCCGGACAGCTATTGAGGCAATGATGGTGTGATTAGGCAAATCTCGACGAGTAGATTTCAGAAATAAATAACTTTTATTGTAAATTAAATAGATCCAAATTGTCCAAAATTGATTTTAATGAAAAGACCGGTACAAAATTCCTACAATCTGGACATAGAAAGGAAACAATGACACTCATGCTAATTCGATTTATATGGTAAGTATACCCACAATCGTCTCAATGAAATTATTTCACGCCCACAAAACTTTATTATTAACAATTGTTCTGAGCCATGAAAGCTTGTGATGTAATGTGTTGTCTTTGTGTTGGTCTTGCGGCTGTCAAGCTTTCATTCAACTGCATGCATGGCATCATGGCATGAAACGATTAGGACTGCTACTTTTGTTGCAGATTGTACCATACCATACATACCATACAGTTATCATAATAGTAATAACAACTTAACGACATGAAGCACATGAAAGGACATACAGACGGCGATGCGATAAACTAATAATTCCGACTTTGGATTGGGTAAATGGATGATGGGTGGCATGGGACTACCAAATATCATACCTAAACTATGTATACAAGAGTATGAGGAAGGAGAAGACACACGCGGACATAGTATAGAAGGAAATTGGGAAAAGAAAAAGAAAAAGAAAAAAAAAAGAAAAGAAAGTCCCAGAAGCAAAGGCACGTATCATCATCATTTGAATAAAATGTACAGAAGCTAACCTAAAAGCCTAAACTGAAAAAACTTACTACTTTGTGCCCTGACCGTGCTCCGCCACGAAGGGGAGAAGGCTTATTAAAGTTCTGATATTATTTTAAGTTCGCGTGCATGAAGGCACAAATAGTTCATATGCCACACCAACCAAATCAGTGATATTTCTGTAGGCAATCAAGTTTCAATTCGCCAAGTGTTTAATTAGCTCTGACGATGGGATATATATGTATAATGTATTTGTTTTAGATTTAAATTTAAATAATTAACTGGGAATTCTTTTTTCAAATCACCTATTGGATTTCATACATTCATAAAAAGTACTTTTCCATTTTGGCTTTTGTGATGATGGTGTGAGAATGGAAGTGGTTTAATAGGCTCTTCTTTGACTGTTCATTTCAATTATAGCCCTTGCACATTCTGCATACATAATGTAGCGCTTACACCTTCAAAAAGCATTAAATTATTCACATTTGCCCAAAAACAAGTTGTCTGTTCGCTGTCGGTTCGTTGGTTCATCGACCATAATGTGAGGTTGCATTGTTGCAATGACCTGCATGCAAGTTGCAAAGGGTTTGATTTGTGAGACAACTCCGGGTTTGTGTTGACTGGCGGTGTTGATTCTTTAATTGCTTGGTGCTTTTGAATTTTGATTACTACCAATTGTAAATTGTACAAAGTCTTTGCCTTTCTGTAGGACAAAAAAAATTTAAATAAAATGCGAAAGTCACCTCATCCTTCACTATTCATACTCCAAGTCACCAAAGACGATACATAAATCTCTTTTTTCTAATGCGCAAAATGTGAAACGTGACACACCAACGCACATAAACAATCGCAGTTTTGTTGGTAACGACCAACACAAACGTAGTCATAACAAAGCTGGACCAAGCTAAGGCACGAAGCTTGGCATAACCCATTGACAAATAGAACACCAAAAATCAACCACCATCACCATCCTCGATCCCATCAACAGCTTCATATTCACGACACGGAACGGCATCTGCATTTAACATTCAACGCGATGACAATTCAGCAGTCCGTTTTTACGACTTGTACCCATAATATGCGAAATTCGGTCGAACGTGGTCCACTTCAATCAGGAGTGCAGAATGGCTTCAGTGCAACTGAGTAAAAAATCCCTGCAACGTTTTCGCTCATACATGTGATAACTACTAATTCCTAGTTGAGCATATAAAGATTGTTTTACAGAAATTTACCGGGAAAAAAAGTAAATGATGAAATGCATTCTAGTACTGTGAGACTCTGCCACATATTTTGATTTATTACCACGCCCAAGACCAAAAAATTGCACTCAATGAAAGAAGTATTTTGAGAACACAAAAGTAATCATATCACGGCCCAGGTTCATTGTTGTCTATACTTCTGCTACTTTTTCTTGATGATTTACACTGAGGAAATGGCATCCTAAACCCGAAATTAGAGGCTGGTTAATTGGTGCCACAACATATAAATACGGAGCACATAATTTTTAATTCATATATGATCTCACAACGCAGGTTAACTCGTAGACTATTTTACTATTTTACTATTTTGCTCTCGCTCTTGTGGTTTTTTTTGTATTGCAAATAGTGAGACAAATATTTCACATTTAGTTTAGATTAGGTGAATGAATTCTAACATCGAGCTTAGTGATAAATGAGAACCAACTCAAACCCTATACTAAACACTACACACTGCTCCATTTTGTTAACAAACACTATACAATTACATGAACATTACTGTATAACAATACAAGTTACTACTAACACAAAGATGTAACCATCGTATCTGAAAAAAAGGTAGCTTGTTTAACGATTGTCATCGTACCCTACACATTAATGAAGAAGTAGACTGGAAGTTTTGTATCTTGGTTATTGTGTCGGGCTGGCTGTTTTGAATAGTAGAAGGTAACCATTAGTTTCAACATTCTCCTTAACTTCCCCCCAGCTGATTAGGCTAACGCGGTGGTCATCACACTCAAACCACTGGCCATCTTCCTTAATGAACGCTACGTAATGACCTCTACTGTTGTCACCTGGAACGTGAGGAGCCACACCCAATAAAACTAATTAAATGGACATGACGGTAGTAGCAACACGTACTTACTCGACTCAGGATAATACGAAATTACTCCACATAGGCACCACATATCTTTGCATTTACTCCCGAGCATTGCAAAAACTTGCGATACTTCTACTCGAGTTCGATCAAATTCAACAGTGAAATTAGAAGCGAATCGAAACCTGAAGAACACAGAATAAATTGCAGTTTTTAGGTTAGGTGGTATATAATGAGTGGTATATAATGAACACTCTTTGCAATTGTCAACTACCTCAGCAAACTTGTAAACAATGTTGTCCCAAACTTTGTTGTCACAATACTCCTACTAGCGTTGACGACAGACGAGCAAATGCTGCATTTAAAATCCTCAATTGTACTCCTGCTTAGCAAATACGGAAATTATAAGAAATGTTTACTTGGTGTTACAACGAACTTTGCCTTATAAAAGTTTCTCAAACTTACTTTTCAAAGTATTTGGTAAAGCAATCATAGATTCCCATCTCAACTTCGTTCTGCAATTGGACTTCGAGCATTTTAGCAAACGCAGGTACGCTATACGTACTATATTTCACCTTAAGTTTCCCGTTATCTGACACGTTAATTATGCACGCTTCAGGAACTCGACAGCCGACGCAGCCACGAACTAAACAAAGATCACATTTAGTCCCCTGAAAAAAAAAGTTTCACATAGTCAACAATCGCGAGCGTAGAGTGAATTGAGACAGGTGTAGAGTGTATGGTGAGACAGGTGTAGAGATTTGGATCACATACCGACTTGTCAACGAAACTGATTTCGGCATTCGTAGGTACATCAAATGTAGAATTCAAAATCTGGCGAAGCGTCGCCTCCTCGACTTCACATGGCGTGGCCATAGCCACCACGGAATGTCCGACGTTATCATTGCCGCATAATTGCAAGAACAGAACTGCGTCCACTGCGTCCTCGAATGCATGTGGTGGGGTAGAAAACACATGAATCACACTCCCCTCATACAGAATATCAGCATCCTGAAACGGTAATTAAAATTAATAAGTCAATGCGCTAGCGAGATAAAATGCTTGAATGAATTCACCCAACAAATGCTGGTCAACAATACCTTGAGGACTGTTAAGTCAGATGCAGATTCGCCAAAAGTACATACTATTTGAGACTCGACCGTATTTCCGTGCTTTGTTGCCAATAAAGATTTCAACTTTGAACTATTGCATATCGCCGGAACGACCAACTTCTCGTAATCTACCTGCCGGGAGCCCAAAGTGTGCAAATGCACCACTGTAAGAGGATTCAAGAGTATTAGCGAGACTTATAGTCGATCGGAGTAATTTAAATCAAAGGTCAGAAAAGTTTGTACTACCCAAATTGGGGGC
>JAQIYH010000001.1:0-35444 GCA_034700885.1 Paratullbergia callipygos | reverse complement strand
ACAGCATGCATGACAACACCTACCCTACAGCATGCATGACAACACCTACCCTACAGCATGCATGACAACACCTACCCTACAGCATGCATGACAACACCTACCCAACAGCATGCATGACAACACCTACCCTACAGCATGCATGACAACACCTACCCTACAGCATGCATGACAACACCTACACATCATAAATTTTGCTCTTTGGAGGTTTTGGTAGCCCTAAAAAGTGCCGTTGGGTTAGAATCCGATCGTAAGGGGCTTGATCCAGTGAGATTTTGTAGCATGTCAGATTATATTGAAGTAGGTGGCCAGTGTCCATATCGTCGCTGATGTCGAATCATGGCGAATCTAGAAGAAAATGTTTCGGGGCAGCGTGGACAGACCTGACGTGGTTGATGGTGAGCTTGGTCATGTCGTCTTCGTGCTTGCCTGCTGTTGAATTGTTGGTGGCACTCTGCACACTCGTATGTACCAACTGCTCTCGGCTCCGGAACTGCAACTTGAACTGCCATAACCTCCACGATGTCGTCTGTCTCGCTAGCATCTCCTTCGCTGTCGGATGCAAGGTCCACTATTTCTATTTCATTTGCAGCTTCGTGGTCATGAGGTGGAGAGACAACTGCGACTGGTGCTGGATTTGGCAGACTGTCGTTGCTAGAAAGGACTAGAAAGAGAAGGGAACTCTAACGTTCACATTGCTTCTATTTTGGAATTACGATTGCGTTGAACTGTCTGGATTACGGACAGTTCAACTGGGAAGGAAATGGTAATTAGTGGTGGCTTGGGACAAATAGATAAGTGTTACATCATATGCACGGAACTTGCGCACTGCATCGGTGCGAGAGTTGCATGCAAATGCGGGCTTCGGGAACATTCTGGCTTGAGTCGTGTACAATTGTGATGTCTCATGAATATGAGGCGTCACAATATGGTACATGCTCATGCAGTTCAAACGTTCAATGTTGCGGTTGAAGTTGGAAATTCAATTTTATAGCAACGCAATGCGTTTTTTTTACGTTTGCTAGTATGCGACTACGAAATTTTAAAATTTTTATTTTGTTCACAACCTTCAAGTAGGCAGGAGCTACATGATGAATTGTGTGAAAAAAATTTGAAATTGGAGCTTTTTGAAAAATTTAAGATTTAATTGGAGGATCTTTCAGTTTTCATTTTGGAATTTCTCAAATGTGTACAATTTTCCAGCCCAATCATTTCGTATACAAACATTTATTAATGCGAATTGAATGCAAGTTCTAAAAGTGGATTTGGTACAATAGAATCCACGACGAGACTAAACTCATTTCGCTAGCATCGATACGAAAAAGCTTCTTGCGAGTTTTAGTAATCTGATTCGTGCTGAATTAAATCTGCTCTACATTGTGCAGAGGTCGCTTGTCTTTGTGCTGACAAGTGAGTGTTAACGTGCCACAGTGCCCTGCTAGCTCCGAAGGCTTAAACGTGCGACAGAAGTATTTTTAGAATTTCTATTTATTCGTGGTTTCGTGGTTCGTTGTTATGTGGTTAAGCGTCGGTGTAAAACCAAATGTGGCTATTCTCTGTCAAATATTTGAGTACAGTCAAACAACGCTCCAAGTATGAAACGGAAGCCGAGTCATTGAGCGGAATGCGTTGTTATACGGTGCAACTCGTTCATTACCTCCGCCTCTACGACGGGATGCTGGCGTCCTTTGTCATCCCCTAAGCACGTGTTCCTACCAGAGTCCGTCTCGATCCAGCAATGCTGTCCCTTGGATGAGTTGAAGTAGAAGATGTCATTCGGAACCAGATCCGGATTCAATTCGAGCCAGCTCCAGGTTTTTCGCACAACGGCGCCTGGATTCTTGCTGAGCTCATCTCCATCCAGCACCAGGAATTGTTCCGGTGGGAAATACTGAAACCATCGCAACAAATTGGTCGAGTACACGGAGTCTTTTATGATGAACTCGCCCGCATCCTTCAAGCTCTGTGTCACCTCGTTGTAATGGCTTCCGTTTGGTCTTCGAAAAATGTCTTCGAATGTGTAATGAGTGACGATGTCGTGAATGGTTTTCTGGTCGGGACGATACTTCTGGTGCACATAATGCGAAAGTGTACGCTGGACGGGCTCACGTACAAGAAGAATTAGTTTGATGGTTGGGTTGAAGCGTCGAATGCGAGCTGGTGCACGTGGACTTGAGAAGTAGTACGGGGACGTTTCCAGAACAACACTTTTGCCCGCACTTCCTGGCGGCATGCGGCTACGATACCAAGTCAAGCCCAAGTGGTCGTACGCAGTGTCATTGTTGAAGAAAGCTGGCTCCCGTTCGGCGCACGCAACCTGCACAAGTCACAGAACAAATCATTAACTCTGAGTGTGGAAGATTCATACCTGAACTTACGTCTGGATGAAGGTCCAGCATTTGAATCAGGGCACTGGTTCCACACTTGGCAGCTCCAAATATTATTGCCGTTGGGAGCTTCTTGTCGTCATCATCGTCTTGTTTCTGGGGCGTGAATTGAGTTGCACATTGACGTGCACAGCAACTTGGAGCTGTCCTCAGCGGCGAGTGTAACAAAATGATCGCCAGCAACGATACAAGTGCCACAACGCCCAAAGCGTTTAGGACTACACGCACTTGAAACCTCATCTTTAATGCAGCATGTAGAGTTATTTGCCGAATTTTAGTGACAGCTTGTGCGCGAGAGATTCAAGTCAAGTCAACTCCAACCCTTCGTTGCCTCACTTATTGCTCAATCCTCAATGTCGAGCCAAAATATGTCAGAGGTTAAATACGCCAGGTCAGGGTGAATTAAACCTATCGTTTGATGGCAATTCGCTGTTGGTCCCTGATCCCACTTGCTGGATGAGTTTCGCAGTCGAGTCGCTGGTATAATATGTCGTAATACGGGCTGCCAATGAAAATTTAGTACGACTTCGGTTCAAAGATTGCAACCCTCTTACTCTGCTGTCCATGTAATCTTGGCCATGAGCTTGGGTTCATTTCATTTGCGTCATTGGGAGAATCTGCTGTTCCAATATTAAGCGCTGATTTGCGATGGGTGATGGTCAATCCAAGTTCGAATTTGAGACCGAGATAAACTGACCACCAATTACTACTACGACAACATCAAAAGCCGCAACCTTCCAGGACCAGACGTAAGCTTTCTTTCCTTTGGCCAATTGGAGTAGAGTTACGAACACGACACTCGCGAACTTTTGGTCTTTATTCGTTCCAGTTCCATTTTAGCAATTGATTTCGTGGCGTTAACCTGTTTGTGGACATGAGGAAGTTTCTGACGATGGCAGCGGCTATTGTGGCCTTGGTTCTGGTTTCCATGCCCTCAAAAGCCGTGCTTGCCTGCACTACAGTGGGCTTTTGTACCGTCAATTCCGACTGCTGCAACGATCAACTATGCGTTAACTTGGTAAATGGCAGCCTGGGCTACTGTGGGCCACCTTGCTCACCTGTCGATGGTCCTTGCTATTGGTCGACTGACTGCTGTCAGCCAGGCGCTTGCCAGTGGG
Organism: Paratullbergia callipygos; assembly: GCA_034700885.1. NCBI lineage: Eukaryota > Metazoa > Arthropoda > Collembola > Poduromorpha > Tullbergiidae > Paratullbergia > Paratullbergia callipygos. The sequence continues at coordinate 31,942 of JAQIYH010000001.1, read as the reverse complement.
CTGCCGATGAAAAGAAATACAAATGTTTTGGACCACATAGCGGCAATCTATCGTCATAGTTTGGCCACCCCAAATATATTGGCTGCGTGGCTTTCGTTGACTTGGGGATCCTCCAATTGTTAGGAAGTAATAGTATTCAGCTTATAGCATGAAGGAAATATTAAAATAAAATTGACAATTTCAAAGTGCAAAGTCGAGGCATTTGACATTCGCAGCTTTTAATTGGTTCAATTGTTTCTGAAATAAATATTTGACTGATAAATCTTTAGTCTGACCTTTGACATTGTAATTGATCAGAATGAAATTCACGACATAGTTTCAATTTATTTCGGTGTGCTATATCTTCCAACTGCAATGGGATTGGGGCGGGAACCTTGGTCGACGTGGTATTGGCATTCATTTCACAGTATATATCACAACACAGTAGTTCTTCTCGTCTCCGTGCACGATCTTTTCATCCCTTATACGCTTCAGGCGACTTATAACACCTTGATACCTAGCCTAACCTGAGCGATCTGCTGCGTAGTTGGTTCTGTGTAAATATTTGAATATGCCTCGGGTTGTTAAATTTGGATGGTGTGCGCTAGGATTGTGTGGCACAGTGACGTGCACAGCAACTTGATGAAACAGTCCGCAGCGGCGAGTCAAGCAAGATGGTAACCAACGACACAAGTGCGATAACGGCCAAAGCGTTCAAGACTTCACTCCGTTTGCATCTCATCTTTGAATCGGTACATGGAGTTGTTTGCAGAATTTTAACGACTGATTGCCTGCGAGAGATTAAAGGCAATTCAACGCTGACCCTTCGTTGCCTCACTCATTGCTCAATCTTCAATGACGGCCCAACGCATGCCAGAGGTCAAACAAGTCAAGTCAATTTGACTAAAACCACAATTTGACGGTACTTCGCCGTTGCCCCCTGATCCCACGACTGAGTTTCCCAGCAGGATTTATGGTGAAGTATTTCCCAATACGGTCGAATAGCTGCCAAATAAAATTGAGTATATACGATCTGAGTTCAAAGATTGCTAACTCTTGCTCTGCTGGCCACGTATTTAGTCCTTTCCATGAGCCTGGGAAAAGTCTTTCATTTGCGGCACTGCAAGAAACTGAAGTTACTGAAGCATTATTTTTAGAAGACGATCTGCTGTGTGGGATGATCAATTGAAGTTCGTAGCTGAAACGAAGATAAAGTAATCACCGAACACAACGACATCAGAAACCGCAAAACCTTCGAGAATCAGGGGTAAGGTTTCTTCTGTTTGGCACAAATGAGTTGAGACACAAATGCGTCGTTCACTTACTTTCGGTCAATATTCGATCCAGTTCAATTTTTGCAATTGATTTCGTCGCACTATCCTGATTATGGACATGACGAAGTTTCTGGCGATGGCAGGGACATGTTCTTCCCTAGTTCGTCTGTCCTACGGACTTTGCCTGTGAGATAGGCTTGTCAGCGAATAAAGTATTTGGTTGATTGATTGATTTAGGCGGCAAGGGTCATAGACCAGTACTTGCAAATGATATAACAGCCTTTTTTTAAGTTGTTCATATATAGTGACTTAACCATAATCAAATGATTATTTGTTCAAGTTTTCAATAACAGGATGCGCGGTTGATAGTTGTTGCCAAGGAATTATTCATGTGACAGTAGCATTTAAGTACGTACCTCGGGTGAGGGTTGTTCTAATCCAAGTTGAAAGCTGACCACCTTTTCCAACGATATCATAAAAACCGCAGCCTTCCAGAATCAGATATCGTCATCTTTCATCAGGGTAAGCTTTCATCTATTTGGCAGCTTCAAGTAGAGTTGCAAACGCGGCCATCACCCACTTTCGGTTACTATTCGTTCCCGTTCAATTTTGCTTAACTGATTTCTTGGCACTAACCAGTTTGTAGAAATGAGGAAGTTTGTGAGGATTGCAGCGGCTTTTCTTGTCTTGGTTCTGGTTTCCATGCCCCAAGACTTGCTTGCCTGCATTCAAATAGGCGCGTGCGTCGTCAATTCCAATTGTTGCAGCAAGAAATGTGTTGGCACGTCGGATTTGGGCCTGGGCGTCTGCCTCAACCCAAACACGACACCCTGCCAACCTCTTGGCGGTACATGTTATTATTCGAGTGACTGCTGTGATGGAGCTGAATGCCGATGGTCGTTATTGTATTCCAAATACGCATGTTTTGGAGCAGGGGGTGGTGGAAGTGGATCGTCATAGGTTGGGCTAGAAATATTAACTGCGTTGGCTCCGTTGTCCTGGGCGTCCTCCAATTGGTAGAAATTATATTCAACTTAGACGATGGAAAAACTAAAATAACTGGCTGTCATATAATTGATATTTTATGGTGCAAAACGAAGCTTGACATTCTTGACAGAAGTTGACATTCACAGCTTTGAATTGGTTCAATTTGATTTAAAATAAATATTCAAATGATAAATCTATGGCTTAATAGTTGAAATTGTAAATGAGCAGAATGAAATTGACGACTCAGTCAGTTCCAATTTATTTCCGCGAGCTAGATCTCAACTGCAATGGGACTGGAGCAGGAATATTGGTCGACATGGCATTGGCATTCACTTCATCGAGTGTCATCGTCCCGCCTTTCTTCCTTGAAATATTTTGGGCCAGTCAAGCAACGCTCCATGTCTCGAAGGGAATCTGAGTCATCGAGCGGAATGCGTTGTTATATGGTGCAAACAAACGGTGCAACTCTTTCAGAACCTCCGCCTCCACAACCGGATGCTGGCGTCCTTTGTCATCACCCAAGCACTTGTTCCTACCAGAGTCCGTCTCGATCCAGCAATGCTGCCCCTTGGATGAGTTGAAGTAGAAGGTGTCATTCGGAACCAGATCCGGATTCAATTCGAGCCAGCTCCAGGTTTTTCGCACAACGGCGCCTGGATTCTTGCTGAGCTCATCTCCATCCAGCACCAGGAATTGTTCCGGTGGGAAATACTGAAACCATCGCAACAAATTGGTCGAGTACACGGAGTCTTTTATGATGAACTCGCCCGCATCCTTCAAGCTCTGTGTCACCTCGTTGTAATGGCTTCCGTTTGGTCTTCGAAAAATGTCTTCGAATGTGTAATGAGTGACGATGTCGTGAATGGTTTTCTGGTCGGGACGATACTTCTGGTGCACATAATGCGAAAGTGTACGCTGGACGGGCTCACGTACAAGAAGAATTAGTTTGATGGTTGGGTTGAAGCGTCGAATGCGAGCTGGTGCACGTGGACTTGAGAAGTAGTACGGGGACGTTTCCAGAACAACACTTTTGCCCGCACTTCCTGGCGGCATGCGGCTACGATACCAAGTCAAGCCCAAGTGGTCGTACGCAGTGTCATTGTTGAAGAAAGCTGGCTCCCGTTCGGCGCACGCAACCTGCACAAGTCACAGAACAAATCATTAACTCTGAGTGTGGAAGATTCATACCTGAACTTACGTCTGGATGAAGGTCCAGCATTTGAATCAGGGCACTGGTTCCACACTTGGCAGCTCCAAATATTATTGCCGTTGGGAGCTTCTTGTCGTCATCATCGTCTTGTTTTTGGGGCGTGAATTGAGTTGCACATTGACGTGCACAGCAACTTGGAGCTGTCCTCAGCTTCGAGTGTAGCAAAATGATCGCCAGCAAGGATACAAGTGCCACAACTGCCAAAACGTTCAAGGGTTCACACCGTTTACATCTCATCTTTGAATCGGCACTCGGAGTTGTTTGCAGAATTTGAGTGACTGATTGTGTCCAAGGGATTAAAATCAATTCAACCAAATCTCTTCGTTGTCTCACTTATTGCTCAATCTTCAAAGCCTGGCCAACGCGTGTCAGAGGCTAAATGCGTCAAGTCAAGTTGGTTTAAGCTTTAAACTACTTTTGATGGCAAGTATTCGCTGTTGCCCCTTGATCCCACGCGCTGCCTGAGTCTCGCAGTCGAGCTGCTTCTTTAGTACAAACTGTAATAATATCATATGGCTGGCAATCAAAACTGAGAAAAGCTTGTGTTCAAACAGTTCAAAGATTACGAACTCCTGCTCTGCTGTTTACGAAATCATCGCAATCTTGTCGATATACTTGGGTAAAGTCCCTTCATTTGCGTCATTGGGAGAATCTGCATTTCCTTTATAAGCGCTGATCTGCGGTGTGGGATGGTCAATCCAAGTTCGAAGCTGAGATCGAGTGAAGCTATTGCAACGAGCACATCAAGAACCGCGCAACCTTCCAGAATCGAATCAGAAGTAAGCTTTCTTCTGTTTGGACACTTCGAGTAGAGTAGCAAACACGAAACTCACTTACTTTCGGTCTCTATTCGTTCCAGTTCAATTTTTGCAGTCAATCTCGCGGCACTAACCTGTTTTTGGACATGAGGAAGTTTCTGGCGATGGTAGCCGCTATTGTGGCCTTGGTTCTGGTTTCCATGCCTCAAGTCTCACTTGCCTGCGGTGTGGCGGGTTCTTGCACTGTCGATTCCGATTGCTGCGACAATTTTGATTGTTTTCCCGTGACCATCGGCGGCCTAAGCCTAAAGGAGTGCCGACCTTGCATACCTGTTGGCAGTCGATGTGTTTGGTCTCTTGAATGCTGTAATGGAAGTGCATGCGTGTTGACTCGTTTCGGATACAGATGTGAGAGCGACACTGCTTGCAGTATTTGCTCTTCAACGGGTTAGAACGTCACAATTTTGCATCCCTAGCCCTGAGTATCCTCCAATTGGCAAGAAGTAATATCAAACTTCTACCTAGGAAAAATTAAAATACCTGGCTTCCATAAAATTGACATTTTCAAAGTGATTAAAGGTAAAGCCTTTTGACATTCGCAGGTTTTAATTGGTTCAATTTTGTTAGAAATTAATATTGGAATGATTTTGACATTGCAATTGAGATGAATGAAATGTTCAACTTTCTAGTTGCAATTTATTTCTTCGGCGTCCCAACTGAAACTGGACTGGAGCGGGAACATTAGTCGACACAGCATTGGCATTGTTGGCATACGATCATAGCTCCTAATGGGTTTCTCGTCTCCGTACATCCATGCATCCTTTATTCACTTCGTGCGACTTACACTGAACTTGTCAATGTAAAGTTGAAATCCTGCACTTATTGCTGTTGAGTTTGATGTTATTGGTCGAGTGACTGTTGTTTTTGAGCTGTATGCCATTGGAATTCACAAATTTCCAGATACCAATGTGGTACAGGGAGTGGTGTCAGTTGGACAGGATATTAACTGAAAGTTGCCTTGGTTGACCTGGGCATCCTCCAGTTGTTATGAAGTATTATGCAACTTGTATCTAGGAAAATCTTAAATGACTGGCTGCCATAAAGTTGATATTTTCAAAGTGAAAAAACGATGAATTTGACACTCATGACTTTTAATTGGTTCAATTTTATTTAAAATAAATATTGGAATGATAGATTTGGTTTGATCTTTGATATTGCAATTGAGCAGAATGAAATTAACGACACAGTTTCAATTTATTTCGGTGTGGTTTATGTTGCAACTCGAACTGGATTTGAGCGGAAAGTTGGTCGACATGGCATTGGCATGGACAGCATAACTATCGTAGTTTTCCTAGCCTAGCCTATCGGCTTCACGTCTCCGTGCATGATCTTTCCATCCTTTATACACTCAAACCACTTAAACTGCACTTGCCAACGTAAATTCGAAATCCCGCACTTATCGCTTTTGAGGTTAAACCACCGCACGTTCTCAAATCAGAGGTTCGTGATGCTAGCCATGTTGAGGGAGCAGGGATGTTTATTCCTGACACTGAACAGAAAAGAAAGGTCAAAGAAGGTCACAAGTTCAGCGTCAGCTTGGATGAAGGCGCCTGGTTCGAACTTGGTACCCAAAGAAGTTCACATCAGGTCAAGGTTTCAATCAGGCGCACGCGTGCCGTCTTCGATAGCGACGGGAGACTCCAGACAACACATGTGACAAACAAGCTGCTGCGGAGAACAGAGACAACTCGACGCTTGTCATTAGCTTTCATTCGACCTTTGCAATGTTGCCAATAAAAAGCAAAAATATTAGGCAAAGCAAGATTTATTATGAGATTCAATCATGACAGAGGCACACAAGGCTTGAGATAATGGGCACACAAGGCCTGACCTGACCTCAATTTGTGATCGACGGATTCTAAAACTAAAACAACAGTCAAAGAGTTACAAATTTCTAATGAAACCCATCTATCCAACAATGATATTGATAATGGTTATGTTAGGCTATATTCCACCACATCCACATCCATCCGTCAATATGATCTATTTAACAAGACACAAATTGTTCTATATTAGCATTTGGAGCCCGAGCCATTATTTAGTGTGCATGTTACACAAATGCATCAATTGAGTAAAATAAAAAATGTGTGTTTTGTATCATCACACACTTAAGCACTCACACTTATAGTGATTGCCACTCCACCCTTACACATCTTGACAAGTTACATTTACACATTTGACTTGCGTAACTTTGATTTATTTCTATTGCGTGAATGACCTTGCTTTTGGTTTTGTCTTTGCACAGACTGCGTTTGGCTCTTCACAAAGTCAGCACGGACGAAGACGGCGACCGTACCGTTCAGTCAGGCAACAAGTTTTGTTCTCGAAACTGATGAGTATGAAGGGAGATGAGTTCAAAAACACATCTGGTGCATACGCAACAGAAGCGTTACAACACAGCTCATTTCCGACGTTGAAAATGTTGCAACGCAACACAATTCCTGCAAACAGAACACACTTTCGACGTCGCAACATTCTACAACACAAATTTTGTTGCTAAGGTGAAAACTTCGAATTTAATACGAGATAGAGCACGCATTTAGGACAGGTACTGAAATATAAGTGTCTGTCGCAGCGGAATTTTAATGCACGCCTTTATTTTATTTCATGGAAAGTGCACCTTAGCAACAAAATTTGTGTTGTAGAATGTTGCAACGTCGAAAATGTGTTCTGTTTGCAGGAATTGTGTTGCGTTGCAACATTTTCAACGTCGGAAATGAGCTGTGTTGTAACGCTTCTGTTGCGTATGCACCAGATGTATTTTTGAACTCGTCTCCCTTCATAGATGAGTTAGTTAGTAAAACAAAACAAGAGCCACTTTTAACATGCCTGAGCGGTTACATCATCATAAAATGTGGTACACGTTACGCGGTCCTGTACGCGTACTGGCTTGCGCGGGTCTCAATTCTCCCAAAGACAACTCAGAAATCCACACTCAGAAGTAGGCCACTTGTGTGTTTGTGTACACAACAAATTCGATGGGTTTGTCCTTCGACGAAAGTAGAGGAAGGACGGTGAGAATTCGCAGGAATTCTGAGTACCATATCTCGAGATATCGCCTATCAGTGTCAGAAGCGTAAGTAGAGTAGATCAGGGACCAAGTGGGACGGTTCATATTCAGCCTACTTGCATGTGTTCAGTTTTCCTATAAATTGATCCAATTGATCGATTAATCGGGTGCTGAGAGACAATTCATTCAACTCAATCAGTTTGTGATACTGTTGCCGGTGAAAGAAGCTCATAAACTTCAAGTCTTTGTGCATTAATAGAAAATTTCAAACATATTTGTTGCAATTGCGTTAACCACAAGCGGACAAAGGTTATAATTAGAAGCGGTTCGTTGATAGAGAGAAAGTCCAGAAGGTCCAGCTGGGCTCCTCAAGACCAAGACCACAGATAGACCACCACCACCAGGCGTCGTCCACACGACGCTTGTCCGTGCGCAACAACGTGTACGCATTTTGTGTGCATTGCGATGGGAACAAGTACTAAGTAGTTAGATGGCCATTAAGATAAGAAATCAGTTTTTTCTGAACTCTAGGTTTCGTTTACATCTGAAGTCATACCATTAAAACAAGAAATTACAAAAGGAGGCGAGGACGGCCGATCGAACAAAAAATATAAGTAAGTGACAATTCATGACATTAATGATGACATTAACGACCTGTACTGTGACAAAAAGTGGTTTGTCATTTGAGTTAATTACGTACGTATTTGCATTTGCATTTGTACAAGCATGAGCATTTGTACGTACGTATTTGTGGAATGGGCTCCGCAACAGAAATATTCTGATTTTGACTTTGATATTACTTAATTTAAGGCTAACATGCTTCTATGTTTTTGTTGTCAGGGCGCCTGATACTGTCTACTGTCGTAGTTTAGACAGGGAAAGAATTCAAGTAGACAGTCAGATCATTCCAGTGAGGAATTGGTATTCATCATGACGACTTCCACAACCGACCAACCACACGAAATTCTACGTGCCTTCTTTAATCTTCACGTCCTCACGCCTCCTTCAAAGTCAAACCAAGTCCGAGCTACGTTCGAGTCCACGTTTGTCATCACCAGCTGTGGCGGCGATGAACGCAAAGGTGGGGAAGGAAAGGGCGACGGACTACAAAACCAGCCCCGATCGATATTAACCCCTGAAACCTGGGCTGTCGACAGTTGGAAGGTTGGAGACTTTGGCACCATCGACTACTTAAAGTACATCGCATGGAAACACGGACTGCCCTGTTCATTCAAGTCCACCGTGCTCTCTTGGCTTCACGTGGAAGACTCGAATGTTGCCTTAAACCACGCCATGAAGCTCCAGATTGTGCAGACAATCAAGTTATGCTTGACTCACGAACCTGGATTCATTGCCTTACAAGAATTATGCGACCAAGTCAGGAGAATTGCTGCCGGGGCGACGGACGTTACAAACTTTGAGCTTATGGATCCACACATCAAATCGATGCTGGCAGTGTTGGCGGAGTGTACTGAAGTCTGCTTGACTACAGCAGTGACACGTGGAGTGGAGGAAGGTGTTCTGGACGAGGTCAGCAAGCTCCTGCCCTTGTTCGATCTAAATGTTCGTCGGCGGCTCCAAACGTTGCTGGCTCACTCCGTCCCTTCTCCTTTGGGTTGGTCTACCGGCAATGGAAACGAAGGAGGGACGTCCAGACAAGACATTCGATCCCGATTGACCACACGTGGGGACCTTGCTGGAGCTCCGACGGCAGAAGACCACCTCAACCTGAAGACAGGTTCCTCTGTGCTGAATGACTTGACCAAATCCACAATGGCCGCTCGTTCAGTGAAAGCAGACACGACAAAAACACAACAAATCAGTGTCGCTGTGACCAAGAACCAAGAATCAGAAAAGTCTCAACTGACGAGCATCTGTCTGTCGAAGGCACTCAATGCAGGGCGCACACGTTCCCTCGACCAAGATTCACAGATGGAGAAATTAGACGCTGCGATGGCCACAAGGAGCGGGAGTGATCGTTCGTGGTATCGAACAACAGGCTTTGAAATTGATAACCTGCTTACCAAAGTGGAAGGAAAGATTCCTCTGAAAAGTGACGACATCTTCTGGTTGAAGGAGAAGACTGCTGGTGGGTTCAACTTGTCGAACACTTTGGTTTCATTGGGTGACTACGGGAAAATCGCCAAAATCTTCAAAGCGCTGACTGCCCAACAGGACGTGGAAGATTCGATCATGGTTCAGGTCACCAACAATTTCTTTAGTTCACGTCTGAGTGGATACGCGTACGGAAGTACACGCTACACACTCCTTCAAGCGATTGATAATCATGCTCGACGTCGAAATGGAGTCCTACCCGAAGCGATGAACGAAACACTGACAAAGTTCAATAGTCAAAATGATTGCAGCGGAGAGATGAGGAAACTGATCCTCAAGATATTTGTGAAGAATGAAAGCAACCTGTACGAATCATTTCCCATGTCACTGGCTCAGGTACGACCACCTTCTGAGTCTGAAGAGACGACCATTCTTGGTCAACTTGGTCTCGGCCTCGAAGGCCTCGAACGACAGCTACTGGTGGGTGGGGCAGTCGTCGGTGAGGTGTTGACTGGCGGGCTCTTTGGTGGGAGGCTGGTCAAGAGTGCATTCGCGCTGCCAACGGCTGAAACACCTGGAGGGCTGTTTCGAACACTTCTTGGGGTTACACGCACGCCAGTGGCTGAGGACAAGTACAAATTGAGACTGTGTGACTGCCAAGACGCTGTGGATTACATTCATGGCCAAATTGCACTTGAGGCCCGTGCTCTGGACTTGGATGCTCGATTCGAGTTCATGGCCGTCCTGATGCACGTGATTCGAGCAGTAACCACTTGTGACGTCCCACTCCGTGTCCGTGCAGCTGAAATGGTGGAACATTTCTTATCACATGAGAATACGGCAGCATTGGAAGATGATCAGTTGGAAAGCATCGCAGCAATCGTGATTGAGACGGAGGATGACAAACTACAGCGCGCCCTCATTCTTTGTATTCTCCACTCAATTGAAAAGAATCCGGCCGCCGTTACATCCGGTGTCCTCAGCTTCCTCCTCCTCCTGGCCGCGCGGGAAGTTGACCGGAGCCTTGAGGCGCTCATCGTCATCGCTCTGGGCAACGTGGTCCTCAAAGATTGCAACGCCCGTATTCCAGCTCCAGGATTCAATGTACTGGCCCCTAAATTACTTCGGAAGGACATGGTGGACGAACATGGACAAGTTTACATGGCAGAGGGCGCTGAAGGCGGCGACGGCATCCCAGAAGCTGAAGGGCAACAGTACATTGCGTCGTTTGTCGCCAACATTTTACTTCGCTCAGCCCACGTTCTAGTCCAAGAAGAAGATGAAGATTTCCTCTTCACCCCGAACACGATGGAACTTCTGCTCCGAGCTTTGGACCCGAAATCAGGCACAGACAAACTTACCCGGATTCTGCTGGCTGAGTGCCTCTTCACCGCGTACGTACATGGAATTCAAGAGTTCCCGAACCCTGAGTCTGTCCTTGACGTGTTGCGTCCATTGACATTGGACCTTGTTCTGGACGTTTCTGTGTACACAACCTGCACTTACTGCTGGACGTTGCTGGAGATCATCACCGAGGTCAACGCAACACAAGATGAATCCACGCCAGCATTCCGTTTATCGAACGAGGATTTACTATGGCTTCCCAGATTGTATTTACTCGCCAACCAATTCGTTTTGGAACAAACGAATTACGTACGGTACGTCAACAGACCCATCCTCCGAGTTTTGAGGCATCAAGCGCGTTTGACTTCTGCCCCGCTCCCTGATGACACCGCTGAACTGCTCACTGCATTTCTGGTATCCTCGCAGCATGTCGCAGGGGACACCGGTGGACACGATGACGAAGAAGACGAGGAAACAGGCTCCATGTCCACTGACGAACTCTGCCTCGACATAATTCTTTCCCACCTTTCGTCTGTGGAGATGTTTGGGACTGACGAAGTGGGCAACAAGGCCTCCATCAGCATAATTCCTACCAACATGCTGGAGGCGATCGAGTCCAAATTCATCTCTGAACCCGACTTGTATCTGCCGACCGCATCCATCCTCCAGGTATGCTCCTCGTCCCTCCGGCTGACCCTCTCACCCGAGACAATTGACCACGCGTACAAACAAATGCTTGGACACAAAGACTGGAAAGACGACGAGGCGATCCCGACTTTCTCCCTCCTTTTGGCGGCACAATCCACCCAAGTCTTGCCCGAGTATATCCTTCATCTTCTTGACACGGAGTTCGTCGTACTCAGACTCGTCACGCTACTCCGACTGGACGAAGAAGAGGAAGACGACGATGAAGAGGAAGGCACTCAACGCACTCCTGCCGAAGAGGATTGGACACATTTTCCAGACAACCACTCGCAAGAGACATGTGTAGGGTCAGGGCTGAGCACACTCAGAGCTTATCAAGTGGACCACGGACGCGTTCTACCGGAGCGCGCATTTTGGCTTCTGGAGCACATCCTGGAGTGTCCTGCCGATGACTCGGAGGAGGAGGCTGAGGCCCAGCCAACATCCTCCATATCTTCATTGTACGATGCAGCCATAATTCAATGTCTGATTGTCGCTGTAGAAAACCGTCAAAATCTCCGTTCAAAATTGGTGGAGTTGGTCCTGGAACCTTGTGAATTTGACGGGACCGACAAACGCGCGCTGTCCCGCCTGGAACTCGCGCAAAATCTTGTGGAAAACAAACAAAAACTCACGAGCTGCTTCATAAAGAAGCTATGCGCCGTATTTTGTGTGAAAAATGAGACGGAGAAAACTCTTGGTGAGGATCCAATCTACGACCAATCAATGCTTCTCATTACGAAACTAGTTCAAAACTTTGCATCTGATCAAGACGCACTTGGGGATAAGGCGAATGGAGTGATTGACCAACTGTGTATCTTGTGGAGAGCTTCGGGCAACAATAGGAAACAATTTCAGATCGTGTCGGCATGGCAAGGACAAGTCGACGGACAGAAAGAAAAAGAGAAGAAGAAGGGGAAGGGCAAAAAGAAGGATTCAAAGCCAACCGACTTCACCAAAGGAGAGGAAGAGTACGAACCTTTCCTCAAACTACTCAGAGGCAAAATTCTGGCCAGGCGAATTGGGAAATTCTGGAAGAAATCAAGAACACATGCGAATCGTGTTGAAATACTCAACGCGTTGAGAAGTATTGCGAGCGTCGTCAGTGAAGAAGAGATTGGGGCCATTTTTGAGGACTCGACGTTGAAGAATCTGCACGAAACCCTTTTGGAGGCTGTGCAAGAGCCAAATTCAACGATATTCGAAATTGGACTGCAGGCATTACTCAACCTCAACTGGGAAGGAGCTCCGTACTGCGACCAGGCAGACTTCGAGCTGCTGCTCACGATCCAAGGTCGAGAGTCACTCAGCGCCTCATGTAAAGACCGAATTGGCGAGTTTCTCCAACAGAACGTGGCTGCGTTGACGGATGACATGAAGGCGCAACTGTGTCTCACTGAGGACCTTTCGGGTAACATGGACGACGAGGAGTTTGTGCACAGGCTCGAGGTTCTCATCTCGGACATCAAGGAGATGGATGACGAGGAACAGACCAAGATGAAGATTTTGGGAAGGAAAATGTGCAACAATGAAAAGTTAATGTCAAAGATTGCGGATATTTTACACCAGGAAATAACCTCAGAGGCCAAGCGATCGTCGGAGGGCGAGAGCGAAGGAGAAGGCACATCGGAATCAGCCGAGGTGGATGAGGACGAGGAAGAAGCAAGTGCAGAGGAGGAGGAAGAACCAAGTGCAAAGGAGGAGGAAGAGGAGGATTCAGACGGCTCAGACGAACGTGAAGATGAAAGTGGGACGGAAGAGGAGGAAGAATACGAACCGCCTGGTTCCTCCCTTCTGTCTCGACTCCTCCGAATTATATTGGAAATCCCAAACAAGACTGAGGTTCCCTCTGCTGTGTTCGAGGTGATTGGCTTCTGTATGATGAACACTGACCATCAAAATGTTCGGGCTTCCACCGAAGCTCTTGTGAAACAGCTGCTGGCCGAGCTCATCTCCTGCAAAATCCCACTCACCGAAACGATGATCGGCTATTTTGCAACAAATCCACAGTGTTTTGACATTCTGTGTGACACGCTGCCAGACGAAAACCTCACGCCTCAAATGAGGTTCAAGAAGAAGTTGACAGTCTTTCTGGAGGCAGCTGAGGCGGAGCGAGACCAAAAGCAAGAGCATGATGACAACACATTTACGCCTGAGGCTGTCGCTGCGGGCGTCGATCTTGTGCTGAAAGAGTCCTCAAAACTAAAGGCACGTGGACCCGCTGGATATTTCAAAAAGCGGCTTCTACAAGCTAGCGGAGCTGACAAGAACCACAAACATAACGAAGGACAAGAGGCAGACACGCCCACGACTGTCGTGGCAGGCGTCGGGCTACTTATGAAGGAGTCTTCGAAACTAAAGCAACGTGGTCCGGCCGACTACCTTAAAAAGAGAATCGGGAATCTATGGAACAAATTCCAACCGGGCGTGAGTGCAAAGTCGAGCGACTCAAAGAAGAATGCGTCCGACGGGAACCAAATCGTTGTGTCCCTCCGAGACGTGTTTGCGGAAGCGGAGAAGGCCACCGTAGACGGTGCTCAAGGTGACGGCGTCTTTCTGGACGAGGAATTACTTGACAGACTCCTGGACCTCAACTCTGAACTCTTAGAGGCGAGAGCTACTCCAGTTGTAGTCAGATTTGTAGCTGCTGCGCTGGACACCAACGTGAGTGCCAAGCACCTTGAGCGGGCGGCGCCTCTCATCGAGACCGCCATCATGGACCATCCTTCCGACCAGCTGAATTTCTGCGTGTATCGCATCTACAAGAAAATCATCCTTGCTCACTTGGCACGGGAACTCGGCAAATGCTTGGAGGTCATGACAGCTGGATTTTCCACTGATTCTATGGACGCCGTTAGCAAGAATTGTATTCTGGAATGTATGTTGGGGGCAGTCAAGTCCAAGCTTTCTTCGGACGCACCAGGCGACGGGATCGGATGGACGGAGCCACTCATCCCACACGTAACCGTCCAACTACTGACCAGAATAGTCCAAGAGGACACCAATCCATCCCATCGTGTTGTTGCTTACAAAGCACTCAGCCTCCTGAAGACTCCTTCCGCAGGCGCTGACCATGTCCATATTCCAGACGCATTGACGACTGCCCGACAGTTGTACCGGAGAATTTACGCGACGGACAAGCAAGTCGCTGCCGCTCTTCGTGCAGCTCCCCGTTTTGCTGCTGAACTTGTGGAGCTGCTCTTCTCGCTTCGGTTCTGGGATTTCAGGGGCCTTGCAGCCGTGCGTGATGACCTGAGCAAATGGCGGCGAGTTTTGGTGACAAGCAACCTGCTCGCAGCTTATAGCCCGATGTCCAGCACAGAGGAAGTTCAGGTCGCGACGTTGGTAAGTCAGCTGTACAACGTCTACTATCAAGGCAGAGCGGAGGCGATTTGTGTCCATCTCGCCAACATGTCAACTGCATCTACCCGTGACGAAGGCAAAGACACCCTTGGCATCAGGTTGGTGGTGCTCCTTCAGCGAGGTCTCCACTTGTTCCTCCAGTTGGGTTCGAGCGCCCTGCAGAGAACTTCAACGCTTCCCTCGACATCATCAGCCACGGCATACACGTCAACGACTCTGGAGGAGGTGGTCAAACTGTTATGGGAAACTCGTCTGGAGCAGCTGCTGCAGGAGAAGATCACGTTCAGCTGTCGTCCAGCACTGCTGCGCTTGACCATCACACGGCTCAAGGCGCTCGTTGGATCAATCAATCAATCAATTGCCGGCAGTGTCACCGCTGACGTTCAGGGTTTGATTCTTCTTCTCCTTGAATCAATTTCCGAATTTGACTCCATCCGGACCCTGGACAGTATCATCAAGTTACTTGGAGGACAAACCGGGAGTGGCGTAGGGTTGGGGAAAGTGTTGCAAGACTTCCAGATTCACTATAGTCAAGGCAGCCAAGGCCTGAGCTCAAAGCTCAAGGCTGATGATGCAGAGACACTGCTGAAGTCGCTCATCCTGACTTCACAGTTGCCGACCGAAGCCAGTTGCAGATCAGCGTCCTATCAGCAAATATTTGCCAGTTTACTCCGCGTCAATGGAATCCCCTTTGAAAAGCTCCACGAATTGCTGGCGCTGGCGAAGGAGCGGCGGGCTAAACCAACCACGCCTGAAAGACTCGTCCTCCAGGCCACAAGCACCGCAGGATCCGGAGACTTTAACAAAATCTTTGAGCACATTCTGTCTCAATGTTATCAGTATGGAGTCAACTCGGAGACGTTTACCCAACTCAGTCTGGCGCTACGCAACTCGGACCGCACCTGGAGACCCAAGGACGTCATCAATACCTGCACAAATATACTCAACGACTTTACATTCAAAGCTTCACAACTTGGCGGACTAAAAAACCTGCGTGACATTGTCAAAGAGTTTCGAGGGTTGAATGGTCACAGAAACGATTTCGATGAGTCTGAGTTGGATTATCTTCATTCACTCGTATCGAGGATCCATGCATGCGCAGAAGGAAGTCTGGTAATGAAAGGGAATGGTTTCGGAAACGTTTCCACGTGGGGGGCGGAAGAGGTTCGTGAATGGGCGAAAAGGGTCAAAATACGTTGCAGCGACGGGGACCACGACGGTGAATGGGACCCCACCACCCCGGAATTCTTGATAGAAGCTTTGATGGTTGCGAAACAAGCGTTCTATATTGCAACAGATTTCGTGCTTTCCCACGTCCAAATCTTAGCCTGCATTCTTGGGCATAACCCGAACCAGAACAAAGGGAAGTTGTTGCAAGTGAGCACGGGGTCCGGGAAGTCAGCCATCATCGCCATCATTGCTGCGATAAAAGCATGCCAAGGGTGCAAGGTTGACGTGTACACTAGCAGCTCCGTCCTCGCAGAACGTGATGCGAAAGAATGGGGCAAGAAGTTTTATCATCTGTTCGGACTGTCGGCGAGTCACAATGGAGACAAAGCGAGTGGGTACATTTCGGGGGAGAAATCATGCTACGCGGAAGACATTGTGTACGGAGATAGTTCGCAGTTTCAGTTTGACTACCTTCGACACTTCTACAGTGACCTGGGAACACTGGGCCAGCGCACGAGCTATGATTTTGTGGTGGTGGACGAAGTGGATTCCATGTGTATTGATGACAGCTCCAAACTGGCGCGATTGTCATCCACGTTACCTGGAATGGACCTTCTACAGCCGCTCTATCATCTCATTTGGGATCGACTCATGTTTGTCAGTCAACACCTCTTCAAACTCCATGACGGCATGTACTTTGTGGAAGGCCAGGTGGAACGCGAGGCAGAGACGGGACAAGTCGTGTACAGATTCGCTGATAAAAACAACGACCTGCAAGAAATTGACAACCTCGTCGCGTACATTCTTGGAGGAGGTGACCTTCCCACGGCTCGCATTCACCCGGTGACCAACCTCGAGTCTTTTGTGACCGATCATCTCCAGAAGTACGCATCAGCACTCATTTCAGACAAAGGCGTGAAACCATTTACCAAAGACGGAGCTGAACGGATCGTCAAGCTACCACGGAACCTTCAAGAGTACGCCGAAGCTGCCATTCCGAAATGGGTGTCGAGTGCTCTGGTCGCTCTTTCTTACGAGGAGCGTGTGCATTACGTTGTTGACGAGGGACATGTCAAACCCGTGGACTATGACACGACAGGGGTTGTTCAGAGCTCCACCAATTGGTCTAATGGGCTCCACCAATTTCTTCAAATCAAGCACGGCCTGCGCCTTCAGTCCGAGTCGGTGACCACAAACTTCTTGTCCAATGTCGCCATGTTCAAAAAGTACGGATCGGACGTGGTCGGGTTTACGGGGACGCTGGGGTCAGACGCGAGTCGGGAAGTACTGCAGGAAGTTTACGACATGGAGTTTCTTATTATTCCGGAAACACATCACAAGAAGTACCTTCGTTTTCCGGACGTGCTTGCGGAGAATCAAGTGGAGTGGCTGTTTCACATTCTGTTGGCGTGCTTAGAGGAAACATCCAAAAGACGTGGCGTGCTGGTCATTTGTCAGACTATTCAGGAGGCAGAGACGATTAGCGCCGAGCTCCAACGATACAACACGACCATCAAGGTCAAAACGTACACAAAGAACGCCGAGAATCAAGAGAAACACATCGAAAGGATTCATCCTGGTGACGTCATTGTGGCTACAAACCTCGCCGGGCGTGGAACCGACATCAAAACATCGGACATCGACGCGTACGGTGGTCTTCATGTCATCCTCACTTTCCTTTCATCCAGCTCACGTGTGGAGGAGCAGGCATTTGGAAGGACGTCCAGGCAAGGGAAAGCAGGCACGGGACAACTTGTCATCATCACTCCACACACTCCAGATGCCAACGGGAAAGACAGTAATTGGGCGTGCATGACAAACATTTACGACCAGCGTGACGCTGAAGAGCGCCAGCGTCTCCAGCAATTCCAAACTGTCGACTTCCCGATCATTCAAGCGAAAGACAAACTCTTCGAACGATTCTGTGCCCTATATGCCGGAGTGCGGGGGAACTTGAGGAAGGAACGCGCCATTCTAACAAAGGCCAAGAATGAACTTCTTGGTTTGGTTCCGTTCGTGGGTTCCGGTGGGCAGGAAGCGTCACTCCAAATGCAACCAGATGAACTCATCATCCTTGCTGCTGTGGAGGAGCAATGGGCGTGCTTTCTTAGGAAAGTTGACGATGGGGCGTTGAGGCTGGAGGAGGTGCCCACAAAGTACGGCGAGTTGGAGGTGACCTTGCGTGCCTTCAAAGGGAACGAGGCTCTGGTTGTGAAATCCAACAACTGTCATTATTTTATTCAGTTGGGTAACTACGAATACAAGCAAGACTCCAAAACGTGGTCACGGATGAAGGAGGCCACGGCGTACTTTCAACAGGCTGTGCGAATGGATCCTGACTTTGCAGCAGGGGCACACGTCGGCCTTGCTTGTGTGTATTTGACTGGAGTGCGAGGGGCTGTCGGTCCCGACTCACACGAGACGGGCTACAAAGAGCGGGCTCTGGAGGAGATTGACAAGGCGCTTCCTTTGTTACATGGTCAAATGGCACTGCTCACTGTCCAGCAGACATTCGTCGACAGACAGAAGGCACGTTCGGCAGCCCCCATTGGTTTGGACGACGACCCTGCCACCGCCTCACCCTCCACTCTCATGGCACAACTTACAGAAAAGTCCAGCCTCCTTGGCTCTTACGTTCGCAACGTGGAACAAATGAAGAAGGTCACGGAACGGTCACTCCGCCGTGTTGCCTGCAGCGGTGATGCTGATGGGTCACAGAAAAGAATCACGACCCACAAAATACCAAACTCCGTCATGCTGACAAAGGAGCGTAAGCTCCCGTGGCAAGACTACAAGAAGTACGGACTCCAGTTTCACGACTTGACGTGCTCTGAAGATATGGGCGCAGACGATCAAGCGGTTAACACTTTGAACAAGATTGGAATCAAAGACACACTCTTCACGAAAAACATCAGTCTGGTTTGTCCACAAGCAGATTTGGAAGCACTTGCTGGCAAGGAAGAGTTTGTGAAGGCGACCGTCGGGTCTTCAACGACCAGCTTTGAAATTGAAGGACTGGAAGGCGGGACGGGTTGTCTGGACGCTGTGAAACAAGTATTGCAAGGGAAAGTCATTCCGACCGTAAGCTCTTTCGCAGCCGAAATCGTGTGGTCAACCGATGACCTGCCCACGCTTCGCTCCTTCATCTTGAATCCCGGGCTTCCGTCATCAGTGCCACTCGAGCTGCGCTATGATCATTCAACGGCGGGCGTCAACTACGTTTTGAGGCTGCCTGAATTCAAGAAACGTGCGGAGGCCCTACAGGCCGTGCAAACTGCCTCCGCTGGAGTTGGTGGTGGGTTCAGCAACTACCGTGTCAAATTCCTATCACTCGAATCCCTTCCAGCTCTGCAACCAATTCTGGAGCTCCTGCCAAAGGGCAGCCAATACAGCGTCAACTTGACCATGTCGGAGGTTAAATGGACGACTGCTGAAGACTTGAAGGCCTTCTGGACAGCGTTGAAGGGCTTTGATAGAAATCGTCTGTATTTAACCCACATGAAGGTAGGCACGGCTTGTGACGTCATCCGTGAGTTACGGGGCGCTGGAGTGGAGTTCCAACTGCAAGTCGCAGACCTTTCGTTAGACAAAGCACAAAGTCTGCTCGAAGGTGGTTACGTGGACCAAGAGCACATTCAACGTGGCGACTACAAAGAACTGGCGTCCCTGTTCATGGAAGACCGCGCTCCCTACTTGGAATTGGCTGAACTCCAGTCTCGGGGCCTTTGTCTTCTGATTTCCTTCAATGAAAGGCAGTTTGTCCCTTGGCGGAGTCTCACATGTATGGTTGCCTTAGCAGCTGTCCAAACAGCATGTGGCGCTGCACTGATTTGCACGGGGTTCGGGGCAACGGTTGGGATGGGTCTCATTACGGAGGGAATGTCCGACTTGATCACTGCACAACGAATCTACTCGACCCGTCAGTTCAGTTGGCAGGAGTACGCCGTACAAAAGGCTGTGTCACTCACGATCTCTGCGTTCAGCATGGGGCTCAGTAGCCTCAAAGATGGCGCCAAGGGGGCGCAAATGCTCGCTCAAGGGGCCGTGTCGGAAGTAGTGGAGACAGCAGGTACGAAAGTGGTCACGAAGAAGATTCTATTGAATACCACAATCCAGACGGCACAGTCGAACCTTCGTTCCCTGGCTGTCAAGCAAGTTGGCGTGGCTGTCGTCGAAACGGGAGCTCGTGTCGTTCTGAAGAGTCTGGCGGACAGTCTGACTGACTTTTGTTTTGAGCAAGTGCGTGAGGGCATCACGAAGAATGTGAGTGGGTCCGTGGACAATGCGTTCTTCAAACAAGACATGAAGACATTGCTCAGTCTCTACTCAACGTTGTTTGAGGAGGACAAAGTTCGCGAGCAGGTGTGGGGCATTGTGGAAGACACACTACGGCCGGGGAAATGGAGTCAAGCCTGGGACACAGTTGGACTTCCTCTCTGCAATGGAATCCTGTCATCACCACAATTTGTGGGTAGCACCTTCAGCAGAATCACGATGTCCATCGGCGTGGTGGCTGGTCTACGCGAAATCACGATCGTCATTGACAAAGTTTGTGCGCACATTCAAGAGCGACTCCAAGGCTCCAAACCAAGTCTTGCTAGGCTCCTCCAGACGCAAGCCGGGCTGCCGAAGAATGTTGCGGAGGAGTTGGCGGCTCAAATCGAGGTTGACGAAACCTACAAAATTGTAAAGTGGCCAACCAAATCTGAGTTTGGTGAGTATCACGAGGCGGAGCCGAAAGTACGAGCGGGGATCAAGAAACTGGAGGCCTCACAGCAGGAAAAGCATGCGCAGGCTGTCATGGAAAGCAGTGCAATGAGTCAGACGATGAGGGGTGTCGTGGACCGGCTCGTGAATCATATAATTCGTGTTGCGAACAAACATCTGGTGTCTCCAGCCACGTCAGCTGTCGTCGGACGTCTCGTCGCCAACATGTCCGCAAGCTTACAGGATCGGTTTGTGTGTAGTGACGCATACAATTCCCCAGAACAACAAGAAATTAATGACCGTGTGAAAGAATTGAAAGGAAAGTCAGCTGACAGTCTGAGCAACGAAGAGCGTCAATTCTTGGAGGCACATGATCGGCCAAACACTGTTACAAACCAAATCAATTACAATGCCAAGAGTCTTATGGTTGCTTGGCAACAACGTGAGATGGTGGCGAAGGCTCTGCAGATGCGAGACAAGGAGGAAACTGCCGCGAAAGGGAAGGATGGGGGGCCGAGCGCCAATGCCAATGGTAGGGAACACGAACGGGTGACCGCAGCCGTTGTCGACACCGCGCTCGGCGCCCTCGAAGGCGAGCCTTTGGACGTTGGGCTCCTCTTTGCCGTTGCCACCGTAAACGACCTGAACATCAAAGTCATCGATGATCCAAACTACGTGCCGACAGAAGAGGACAAGGAAGGCGGAATCAGTATCATCGTATACACGAAAGACGCCGACGGTGGTATTGGGCATTATGGGCTCATGGACACCAAAACGGGCGCCATGGTTGAAGTCCCCGAAGCAACGAAAGGAAACATGGACTGCGGCTACGCCATCATTGCTCATCTCACCCCGGGAAAGACAGTTGACCAACTCCGAGCAGAGACAGCAGGCCACATTTTAGATCACCCAACTAAGTACAACGAAATGCGGGACGTCGTCGGGTGGATTCGTGAGCGGTACCCGGAAGAAGCCAATGCTCTCTTGATGGTTGGCGGACATGCGAATGAGTCGACTGAGTCGGATTCGGAGTACGAGGCAGGTTTGACAGAGTCTCAAGAAAAAGAAGTGATCGAAAATTTCGCTGGTCTGAACGCGCAAGACGAGGGTCGTGTACAAACCCCGGAAGAACGTTTGAACAGTGCAGAAGCCGTGAATGCAGACCGTGAGGCGACTAGAGGTGATGGACCAGGTTGGGTGTACATGATGCAACGTGTGGACGAGAATAATCAACCCATTGACACAGGTGCGGAAGCACAGTTTAAAATTGGTGAAACAGAACGTCAGCCAGATATACGGGCAGGTGAAGTTGGAACCGCGAATGAAAGGTACAAAGTTGTGTGTGCCATCCAAACTGGCCAGAGGAAACGTGTTGAGAAATTGTGTCACGCCATGGCAGCGCCAACTCGGATGGATCCTCAAAGGGATCCGGAGACTGGCAAAACAAAACCAGGAGGTACAGAAATCTTTCAAGATACGCAACCCAGACTGAGGGAAATGATGGAGTTGGCTGCAGAGCATGTGGAAAAGAATCCAAAACCGTACAATCCAGAGAACCAACCGACACGAAGATCACAGCCGTCGTCAAGGGAACCGCCGTCTCAACCAAGACCAAGATCCAGGTCGAGATCTAGAACAAGAAGACACTTGGATGACTCAGCAAACACAACAAAGAAACCGAAGAAAGACAAAGATTCCAAATAGACAATGGGCATATCAACAACAAGTCTTTATTTTACTTTACGGACACGGACTAAACGGCTGCAGATTAGAAATTTCTCTGAATCACCTCGGCAATAAGTGTTCGTGGTATTTGACGCTAAAATGATAACATTAATGATAACCTTCTGTGAACGCATTTCTATTCATCAAAATCAATGAATATATAAGTTGTATAAAAATGAATATTCAACCCAAGGCCCAATTTTCTTACGCGTTGTCTTGGTAGTCATTTGTATATTGTTACCGTGTTCAAAGTTCACACGTTACAAAAGCTCTTGAAAGAGTGCTATGAAAACTATTTATGCTTTCCGGAATAAATTACAATGGTGATGATGACCGGCATAATTTTCTTTCTGCCTTAGTTTCTGATCAATTTGTACAAGCTTTTATTAGCACCTTTTATAAATTACTCGTCAACAAATACAA
The DNA here is from genome assembly GCA_034700885.1 of Paratullbergia callipygos. Lineage (NCBI taxonomy): Eukaryota > Metazoa > Arthropoda > Collembola > Poduromorpha > Tullbergiidae > Paratullbergia > Paratullbergia callipygos. Next base: position 9,193 of record JAQIYH010000001.1, on the reverse strand, counting down.
AAATGGTTCTTGTGGAATTTCGACCGGTAAGGATGTGATTGCATTGCGAATATTTTCGAATATGTGTCTCCTGCTCACATACCAAGCGTACGATATAACGTCTTCACGGTTTCCGTCGCTAGTTTGCTTCTCATCCGTGCCCAAATGGCCGTAATTCTCACGCAGGACCCACGTCTGAGCACCACCAGTCGCGACTTGCAGAGCTTTGACGACCAACCGGGTGACCGGGTGCATTTCCCTTCTTGAATGTCCATGCCCATCTTGCCCGTGTTACGCCCGGGTCTCCAAAACAGTCCAAAATGTCGTCCTGGACTTGGAAGAGATGTCTGAGCTGGAGAAGCAGCGTTTCACAAGCGTCGGCGCCTGCAGCGGCCGTCTCAATTCCAGCCAAGATCATTGCAGCTTGGATGGGCAGGTAAAACGAATAGTAGCCCCTTTTGTATTTGCAAATCGTGGGGAAAAGCTGTGGGGTGAACTCGGGCAGACCTTCCGCCCTGGTGTCCAAACACTGTTCAAACGTGGTACGCAGTACGACGTCGTGAAACAAGTTGACAAGTTGGACAAAACGGCAGTTGCTCAAAATACTTGCTAAACACAAAATAAATGACGTTTTCGAGCATGAATGCATCGTCGACTGCAATGAGACCAACATCCTCAAAAGCAAAATTTCCACACACCAGCCGAGAATCATAGCGAGACGTTCTTGCTCGTGGTTGTTGTTGTCGGAGTTGCCGTTGTTAATCTTGGCCTTGACGAAATGCTTTTAGGCGTACACGAGCGAGAGTCCTCACATACTTTTCCCATATGGGGCGTTGACGTCCTGGCCTGGAGCAGCCATGGATGGCTCCAGGATTGGGCAATGTCACCATGTTTTGTTCCAGGACCAAATTCAGATTTGATGTCCAGCAGAATGTCGGTCAAGACTTGGTTGAATTTCTGACGAAGGTCGGCATCAGAATTCTTCATAGTGGTCGCCGTCATTTTTGTTTGTATCAAATTCTTCGCCCGTGTGAGACATTAAGGAAAGAGTTTCTTTGGCTGATGTTAAAAATATGAAGCCGATTGAAACCTGAATGCGGTGGTTTTAAAAGCGGTGAGTTCGTCTGACTGGCTCTGACGTGCGGCAGGTGCATCCATCGCGGCACAGCGGAAGCTCTGATGTCAAAGGGCATGTAATTTCTCGCGAAATTAGTTCAATTCATTTAAATCGTAATACGCAGTATGTAGAGGCGAAATCTCAACAAGAATACGATCATTCCACTTGATGAGGTTTGAAGTGAAGTGTGTAAAATATATGATTTCGACAAGCCAGACTCATAATCCTTGAATAGACATATGCGTGCTCTCGACTGTTGTATCAAATCAACATCATTCATTTCCAGGTACTCTGAAGCCTTCGAGCTTGTTCTCCTCGTCCACTGCACAAAACCAAGTGACTAATTATGCAAACACACGTCTGGCTTGCTGTGTAATGTAAATTAGACGTACTATCATTTTCGGGCAACGGATTCTCAGTATAGCCGATGACACTCTCAAAAATGTAGAATGCTGCAGAAAATACACACTCAAACTGCGATTGTGCGAATTCGTGGGAAATGGACCGACCGACGAGCGAGCCTGAAATAATCATACTTCACCCTGAACTGTTGAACCAGACTCTTCGACGTCAAGCTTACAAGTTCGTACAACATGGACACATTTTGTGGTCCCAACTGTGAATTCTGGGACCATGGTCTCTCGTGGAACACTGACGACCCGCATCTGTCACCACGCTTTGACGAATCCCTTGCTTCTTATCCGTCGCTTCGGTTCTGCTCTTCGGGCTTGCGGATGTCCTCATCTCTCATAAACGCTGCCAGTTTCAAACGGGCGCTCCTGCCCGGACTTCCGATACCCGCTAATTTGTCCGCCGCGGAATTTGGCAAAGCTCTGCGAGTGCTTGATCTTTTGGGATGTTAAATTAAATTGAACTCATGTAATAATTGCGTTTATTTTGTAATTTGGTTTAAAGTAAGCATTGGATTAAATTAACCATCAGTGAAAGCAATGCCACATCCGACGAGTGACGCTTCCTGGCACTCTGCCCGTCGTGGATTGAAATGTTGCCCGTCGGGGCAGTCGTGTCCCGTCGGCACTCCACCGAAGCAAAAGTAGAAGCGCTCGCAGCAGAACGGATCCGAAATGAGACGAGTGCCACCGTCACCACAGTCAATTGGTGATGGTCCCTCGGTCGTCGTCGGTGGTGGTAGAGGTGACCCGAGGTCAATGTAAGAAATCTTGTCCTGGTCTCCTGCACCGCCATTTCCTTCGCTTCCGCCAATAATGTAAAGCCTGTCTAATTTCTCGACATAGACCATCGCGGAGGCATGAAGTGGGACATAACCCTGCACGTCGACGGTGTAAGGCTCTTGGGTGGTCGCATCAAAGGCCGCTATTTTGTCGACATCGCTGTCCACGATGTACGCTGTGTCATGAATGGTCGCAAATGCTGCAGCTGGATAGTGGAGCTCTGCAGGGAATACGGAATCCAGTCGAATCACGTTGCCAGCAGTGGGGTCAACAACCATGATGCTTTTTCGCGTCCCAACTGATCCCGTGAATCCGCCAAACACGTACCCGAGTTTCCTTGAATTGTCCCAAGCTGCCGCCGTGTAGATAGGTGAGTAGGGCAACCGAGCGACTGGTTCAGGGTCGAGGTAGCCCGTGCGTGGGCTGAACAAAGACACGTAGTTGGTGTAGGTGCCAGGGATGCCACCGCCACAAATGTAAGCGACCTCAGAGTCAGTGTTCCATAGAACGCTCATTTCCGTGAGTGACGTACGAAAGTCTGCGACCACGACGTGCGATGCGTCCTGAGTAGAAATTCGGGATATATTCGACGTTCCCCAAGTCACACCTGATTCTCTACCACCAAAGTAGATGATGTCGCCTCCGTGCATCACTGCTCCGCCATAACTGACGTTCCGGAAGATTCCCACGACTTCAACCGCGCCTGACTCCAACGAGTATCGAACCACTCGACTGTTGTTGGCAACCCAATTGTCGTGGGTGCCACCTATGATGTAGATCGAATCTTGGCCGTCGTACACCGCGGAATGACCTCGGACGACGAAAGGAAGACGTGAATCGGTCACAACCAGGCTCAAGTTGGGCAAGTCGCCAGGAAATCGGGCCGAGGAGCCTGCGGTGAGGCTTAAAAAGCAAAACCCGGCCAGGAGATGCTGCAAAACAGGTGTGGCTCGCATTGTGGAGAGGTTAGTAGCTGCTTTGTTGGCGAACTAGAATGGTTTGGATGAAATGTGCCGCCTGTCACCTCATTTTATGAGGTAATTTGGTGCTGAGCCTTTTGGTCGCTTATCTCAGTAACTAAATTGAAATGTCAACCTTTGAGTTCGATATGATATCATATATTGAATCGACTTGAGTTCAATTGACTGAAAATTACAATTGCGTAACAAACTCGTATACGCAATTAAATTCCCGTACATGAACGCTGCTCGGTGTGGCAACTCATGATCTCCGACGCAAATTGATGAGCTGCTATTGTTCGTCAGTATACTGTCATCGCGAGCTAGGGTTCCGATCTGTTGGACCTGGACAGCAAACCGAACCGAAATTTAGGCCAACCCGAACTGAACCAAACCGAAATCTTCGGTTGGGCTTATAAAACCAAACGGCCGGGCGCTGGGATGATGGGCGGAGGTGATTTGCCACCGGCAAATCACAGGTACCCGCATTCCGGGACCGCCTCCCCCCATTCAATCTGTGCGCAGAAAGGCTTTTTCATCCGTTGGGGACTTGACTCAATGTAGGTTAAAGTTAATTAGAAATTTTATTTTATTTGAATTATTTTATGTACATGGATTACATGTACATGGAAAGCATGTGTGCCTCGGCGCGTAAGAGACAAGGTTAAATAGAAGTTAAGTTTTACTATTGTAAGTCACACCAAACCGGTCCAAGTCGTACCGACATTAGAAGTTTTCGGTTCGGTTCGACTTGGAGAGAAAACCGACCAGGACCGAGCCGAAACTTTTCGGTTTACGAATATTCCTCAAACCGAACCGAACCGACTTTCGGTTCGACTTGAACCAAAACGAGCGGAGCCCTACCGAGCCAATATATATTCAATTACGCAATTATGCAACTCTATACTCTATACGAATAAGCGGAGTGACGAGAGCCACCCAGAGCCTCATCAGGTGAATGATGGTTGACCGACACGACGCTGATCGTTTCGCCATAAATACTTTCCTTCGTCATGGATGAGGCCGAACAATTGTACACAAAATAGAAAGATGAGGTACGCTTTTTTGAACTTCAAAGCAATTACAGCTTACAACAATCGGGAAGAGTTGCTTAATCACATGAGTCATTTCCACCAAAACAAAGAGTCGTAACCCCACGACTCGGATCTGTTTGTATGTTCGAGTGATGCTTGGCTCCCACACAGACAAGTCCGGACGATGTGCACCATTTTAGTACCTTTGCTGTAGCTGGGAGTGTCGCAACGATTGCATCGGCCGCTACTGCCGTAGCCACAGAAACTGGAACTGCACTCGGATCGTGTCCGAGACGCCTCTTCTTCCATCCGCGTCTTCCATTCAGTTTCTGCTTGGAGCTCTTCTTTTGTCATCGGTCCTTCCTGCTTCTCCATTGTAATGCTGGCACGGCATTCCTGACAAAATTTGATTGGATCCCCCATCCTCATCTTTGGCTGTGTTTGGGTAATTATATACTTTTAGCATTTTAAGATTTACATTTTTTTGTATTGGAGAAACCAAGTTTTCTTAAGGGAAACCCACGGTAGTTAGGGGGTAAGGGAACCCACGAACCCGGTAAGGGAACCCGGTAAGGGAACCCACGGTAAGGGAACCCACGGTAAGGGAACCCACGAGAGCTCCGAACTATAGGAACCCACGACAGCTCCGAACTATAGGAACCCACGAGAGCTCCGAGCTATAGGAACCCATAGGAGCTCCGAACAGTGGGAACCCACGAGAGCTCGAGAACTATAGGAACCCACGAGAGCTCCGAACTATGGGAACACACGAGAGCTCTAACTTATGTATCTGAACTAGAAGGGTGGTTACCTGTACTGTGCGCATTCTCTATGGTAGGATTAAGTTTATTGTATCGTACGGTCGGTTGCTTTAGCCGCAATTAAAATTCAAGAAAAGCGTTTTGAGTCAGAAAGTCGTCCTTGCGTCGTACGACTTGGGTCTTTGTACAGACTTCCTGCTTGACTGTGCTAGTGATAAGATAATTTTTACTTGTACCACTCGTACTTGCCGTTGCTAGTGATAGGATAATCTTTACTCGTACCACTCGTACTTGCCTTTATATTTCTGTATGACAAGACGAGTTTTCATTCTGTATAATAATAGTTTTAAGTTTCAGGTCTCATCCAGCTTTCAACCAATTCAGTTCTTTCTTTTAACTGCTGGAACACAATATTTTATACTCATTTTTAACTTGTAATTTGAGTTGAGACTTCAATAAATCAAGATTCAAATATTCATTGTCGTGTGTTGTGGTCTTTTGTCATTACATTGTCAGTTGTCCATGGTCATGGTTCGTGGTGGTTGCTGGTGTGAATTGTGGATCCAAGATCCAGGCCAAATCGTAAGTTGTCTATTGTTTCGTGATTCAAGACTTGTGAAGTCAAGAACCTGGTAGGCAGTGTATGCCAACCAGTGACAGTCCGTGGATCAGTTCGAGGCAGATTATTTGGTTAGTTCACAAGATCAAGTGCAATTTGTCAGCTCACGATCGGACAGTCAGCGGCAGTTCATGTTCGAACAGTCGGCTACTGTGTCGAGGCAATAGTCAACCATCATCATCAATTCATTTAATTACAGTCCTCTCAGCAAATACAGACAGGCTGATTCCAATTGTTGTCGTACGTTTCGAACAAGCGCGTAAAATCCCAATTCCTTTGCAGATCTTCATGCGCATTCTTCAGTTCAGCATCCAGGCTCTTTAGTTGTTCAAGATCGACTGCACCACCGTCAACTGAGTTGTGCAGTTTGGTGTTGAAGTCTCCTACTCGCGTGTTGTACTGCCTTAGTTCTGATTCCAGCTGATTAGCCTTCCTGGACTCACCAGTGGCGGGGTCTCTTGGCTCATGCTGAACTAATTTGCACATTTCTTTGCTTTTGGTTCCAATTAGCTGATAAGAACGACTCTGTCCATGTTTAGTTCTGATCTCAGTAAACCGCTTTATCTTTGCTCGGCCGATCGCGTCCAAATGACCAAATTTAGTCACAATTGTACGCAGTTCATTTAGGAAGCCGTTGAGTCCGTTGTATGTTTTGAAATCCACGAATTCTAGCTCGGCCATGTCAGATGAACACTCTCCGCAATGGAACTGGAAGAAATATCGGCAAACTACATTTGTGCTTAAGTTAGCATAAATAGGGTTGGCAAAAGGTTGGTTTAACCTAACACTAATTTATCGGAATAGCGGTAAAACTTACATAATCATAATCATAATCATAAAAACATAATCAAAGCAAGAGCAGGCAAATGTCCAGCATACTTCGTTGACTTGAAATCTGCGTCTCCATCGGTCAACCGGCTGAAGCTACTTCAAAAACTAACAACTAAGAAATTGGTGCCATCAGAACTTCTGCAGTTACTATGCAACTAGCTAACAAATAGAAAGAATATTCTGCCGTTCAACAACGAATGCGTCTACAGTATTTGATTCAACATTGGGTGTTCCTCAAGGCACAATACTGGGGCCTCTACTATTTCTATTGTACATAAACGATATTGATGAGGTTACCGATATCAAACTCGTATCGTTCTTGCTTTTTGCGGACGATTTAGTCATATATCATAACTGCTTAACTGTACTTAATTCTGTCTTTCAAAATCTTATTGCATGGCTGACTAAATTCGATTTAACTGTAAATGCCACTAAGACTAAGTTTATAAATTTTTCAAAACTGCATGATAACACATCAGTTAAAGTGCAACCTTTTTACATTAATGGGGAAATCGTTGAGCATGTAAAGACATTTAAGTACTTAGGACTGCTATTAGATGAGAAGCTTACTTTCTGTCAACAAATGAGTAAAGTAGAGGCTAAAATTTGTCATGCAATTGGTGTAGTGTTCAGATTAAATAGATTCTTGGACATCAGAATGTTCAAACTTTTAATTAATGCTTTTATATTTTCTTATGTTGACGAAATGGCACTGGTTTGGGGAATTAACGATGATAATTTTTTAAGAACATTACAGAGAAAGATTGATAAATTAATTATTCTTTTCTTCTATCCAAAATTAGATAAGGTAAAGAAGAAGTCTGGCTTTATACTTAATACTGTCCACAGCGTAAGCAATAACGAATTATACACGTTGTACTAGAAATGTAATACTCTCACTGTTTCAGAAAGGGTTCAGACATTTTTTCGTACCATGATACATAAATTGACAAATTTAAAATATAATATTTATTCTCTTTCTGATTACTTTAATTACGAGGAACACGAAAGATCAACGAGGAACCAGATTGCCAAACTTCAAGTTCTCAATGGTGTCAGTTCATCGTATTCCAAGTCCATAAAAGTTCGAGGCCCGAAAATCTGGAATGCAATACCTTCGAAACTTCGAAGTGAACTGGCTCATTCATCTTTGTTTGTGTTTAAATTAAGAATTGCTACATACTTATTAGAATTAAGATTTTAATATGTCTGTTTTCTTTTTTATCTATTTGTATTACATTCTACTAGTAGGTTACTTGAGATGATTAGGATTTACTAATACTTTTATATTGGTTACTTTGTCTCTTTGGACTGATAAACTCTCTTTGATGTTTAACCAAAATGTGGGACAATAAAGTGAAATCAATCAAAATCAAAAATCAATCAATCAAACTTACAGATGACGAAAACTACTCACAGCCTGCAAGAAACATTGAGCCAAAGCCAAAGCCAACGTGTCTCAGGCAAACTGCAAACTGCACTAGGCCAGACAATGCTTTTGTACGCACAGTGGACGTGGACAGCGACTGGAAAGCGGAAATCTTGCCCTCATTTCAGTCGTCGTCGTCTGACTTTCAATTAGTACACCATCATTCAAATCAGCTGTAAACTCGAGTTTGCATTATAAATCGACTCGCGATTAATATTCTTTAAATTCTAAACGCAATTGCGATTGCGGCCATTGCCAACGGAGGAATTTGTAAGTTGCAATCTGTTTGTGCTGATTGCAAATTATCGCCTTCAATGCTGAATTTTTGCTGTTGCTGCTGTGCTGTGCTGAAAATTACTGTTTTGACTATTTTCAGCCTCCGGCACCATCGACCAAGCCTTTCTGCTTCAAATTCGGAACTGTGTCACTCATGATTCGGTGGAAATGAGTCGATCGTTGTTGACAAGTTCGTCAGTTTGCCTGCTGACCAGCTCGTCATTAAACGACTGTTCAGATCAACGTGTGATGCTGACATGGCCGAAGGTGTACTCAAATCCCTGCAACTTCCGCATGTTTGGAATGATTTTGATATTAATTTCCAAGGGTTTTAGAAAATAAGAAAGTGAATGAATGAATGAAAGGTTTCAATTTCTGGTCCTTCATTTGACGCCGCTGATGTGGGGGACGCCGCACCTGGAAAAAGGAAAGGACAATTTGCCCTCCGATTCGTCTGCAGGCCAAAGTCATGCGAGTGGAAAAGTTCAAGCATATACAAAACAAAGACACGACTCTGAGGTTAGGTTAGACCAAGCGTAAATGATTCACTTTGACACTCAAGATTGTCTCAGTCTGCTTTTAGGTTCTCGTGTGGGACTTTACTTGCGCCGACACCTTTGCACCGTCGCATCTCCTCACCACTTCTCTCAACGCGGGTCGAGCTGCCGCGGTAGCCGCCGTCAACAAAAGGAGGAAGTACGAGTTCCTGGGTTCCCGCTACATTTTCGTTCCCGTCTCTGTGGAGACCAGCGGGGTGTGGGACGCGGACGGTCTCCGGTTCGTGCGGGAGGTCGGTGTGCGGGTTGCTGCGGTCACCGGGGAGAAGCGGGCCCCGGCGTTCCTCCTGCAGCGGATGGCATTGGCGGTTCAGAGGGGAAACGTCGCTGCGGTTCTCGGGACCCTCCCGCGAGGGGACAATTTCTACGAGATTTTTCTTTTATGATTTTAGTCTTTCTTTCTTTTAGTCTTTCTTTTACTCTCATAACTTACAATTT